>CM065801.1:197509622-197769669 GCA_033398695.1 Orobanche coerulescens | reverse complement strand
TGTACATTCGGTCAAAACGCCCTTGCTCAAAAGTTGTTTTGACCTATGTCCACACATCATCTCCAATAAGGTTCCAATACATCTTGAAGAAGATAGGTCGGAATCCATTCAGTCCTAGGGACTTGTAGGATTTCATACCCATAAGAGCTTGGTCAACTTCTTCTTTGGATATTGGTTTCATCAAGTCATGCCTATCATCTTCAGCGAGTTTGCACAGAGTTTCCTCATCCTGCATAGATTGCACAGCTTCTCTAGAACAGAATAACTGCTTAAAATACTTAACAGCCTCATTCTTTAGAATTGCAGGGTAAGTGCACCCGTGGGTAAAAACAGCCCATGGATCTTTTTACGCTTGCGGCGGATGACAGTTTGGGCATGGAAAAATGTCGTGTTTCTGCTCCCTAACTTGATCCAATTTTCACTTGACTATTACGAAAGGACGAATACTTTTGTAAAAAATCGAGTTCACTAAAAAATTATGTGTTGAGTTTAATTTAATGGCAAAACCATAATTACACTTGGTTCAATAAGAAAAGAAATGTAGATAAGCTAAAAAAGGAGAACCCTAATTTGTGATTGTAACGTATTAACAAACGGTCCCATTACGCAACGACTTGTATTGTAATTTAACCGACAAAAGCAAAGAAGACCAATGTCAAATGCCACCATGATACAACATGGTCTCGTGATATTCACATTCAAAATTTGTTTCACATACCACTTATATATTGACCACTAATCACATAATATCATCCACCATTTTGAATAATATCAATCATCAGTCGTGACTTGTATATTCATCAGTAATAAATAAGATTTATTATTCATCACCCTTTTCTCTTGCATATTCATCACACTTCACTCAGGACTTACACATTCATCTTAGATTTATAATACCAAATAGACCTGGGTACATGATATAAATTTTCTAACACAGGCCAGAAGTTACAAATTTTTCTTACTTACATGACTATAATATTCTTTATATTAGTCGTAATTTACGGTCAGAAGTTATAAATTTTAATCGAAAAATATTAAAATAGAACTTTAACCCATTAGCGAACTTCCCCCCTCTTTTTTTTTTTTGCCCCAATAGAACAAAGAAAAATCTGAAGGATTATGTAAAGTAAAGAGAAAATTTAAAATAAAAAAATTATGTTTCCTTAGTGTTTGTATTTTTCATTGAATAAAATAAAAGGCGTTGGTTGTTGTGAAGGATACACCGAGAATGTGATTAATATAAGAATGTGATAAAATTTGTAAATTGTGTGCATATACATACTCAAACTAGGTAATTCCTGTAACGTATTTGAATCACACAATACAAGTCCAACAGTGCATCAGGCTTCTCTAGAAGCACCGAGTTCTGTAGAATTACCCCCGTAACTCCAAAGTTTTTTCATCTCTCCTCTTATCAGACCCAATACAACGCAAGTTCCTGAGGTTCACAACAGAAAAAGAAATGAGAAAAATCAAAGAAAAGGAAATATGTAACTTCTTTTATTAGCCAAATGGCGCAAAGGGATTCGCACCGAGTGTACACGGGACTAGATAGAGGAGAGCGGGTTGACCATGCCCGTCCATCAAATACAAACCTAAGTAAGTACACAACAGACCTGCAGTAGTAAACAAATATCCCACATTAATAGTTACACACACACACGCACACAAACACATATTTACATACCCATATCAGACACTAAAGATAAACAATAAGCAAATTAATGTGCACAATAGCAAATGACGTAAAACTTTGCCACTTTGTTATTTGCATGAGTTATGGTGTTAACTAATTTTCGACAATTAAACGACACTATAATCTTCATGCCACCGACCCCAACATAGTTGGGATTAAGGTGCTGTTGATGATGAATAGCAAATGACGCAAAGAGGACCATCTTTTTATGACGATAAAATAAATGTGTCCCGATGATTTATCATTTATAAAAAACGAAAAGGTATAGAATTGACTCCCGCTTATCATCTGAAACCGATGTGGAATATCGTAACAATCCATCCCCCTTTCAAATCGGACGTTCAGGGACGGCACACTCCCAGTGGAAAACCATACCAAGGACCACTTCCCAGGTGGCAATCACTTGGGCCCACGTCCGGGGTGGCAACCCCTGGGCCCACCATTGAGTAGTCCCTTTCCGCAGCCGCCCTGAATCCGGCGGATCAACCAAATTGTAAAGCATATAAGCTAGGGAGCTCAACTTAACCCAAAACATGGTCAAAGGTAAATGATTGATTCCCACTTACTAGTACATATCCTCTCGCACTTACATGTGGAACCGATGTAGGATATCGTGAAAGAGGGAGAGAGGAAAAAGCACAGACGATGGTGAAGAACGTGGAGAATTGATAAAAGCAAGTAACACCCGACAAAGCAATCCAAAAAGAAGCATATTTCGAAAAAAATGAAAATCTAGTGAGAGTATAAAAATCAACGATCTATTGACTTAGGCACTCAGCAAAGAATAGAAAGGTCATATTCTTCCGAAATTCAATGTTGCATATGTGAATTCAAAAAACCGAAAGTTGTAAAGATTTCAGACCAGTCACTCCAGATACGAGATACCAAGAAGTGTTACGGAAAAGTGCTATATATATCAACATTATTCAACATATTCACTGTCGACTAAAAATAGGCAGGACACATGGAGGTAAACCACAATAACATTCAGTGAATAATGTGATTCTAATTTTGTTTTACTCACTGCAGTTCAAGGAAACCAGTTGAGTCAAGTTAACGGGTGCTGAGATTTGGCGGTGCTACATAGTTCCTAAAACAGATAGATTTATGATTATGATACAATAATAAGAACAGATAGAGGATGGGACTCACTGAAGGTCACTTATCAAAACGAAATCAACCTAATTTGGATTTAGATGGGACAAGAAAAAAGATCAACGTAGAGATCTAATGAAACATGAGAAGGCTTAACTCAAAGAAATAGCATATTCACCGATAGAAAAGTTGTGGAGATATAATTGGCTGAAAACCAATGCAACAAATGGTGATGGTTAGCCTAACGGAAGACAGCCTAAATTAACTAAGACTGAAAATATTGAAGGGTCTTAACCTGTGGTTTTATCTTTGGAATTGATACTTTACTCGGAAAGGATTGAATTAGTGGACCCCAAGTACATATAGAATAAGGTTTGCAAGTAGCAAGAATTATAAATTTTGAACAAAGTACAGCAACTATATGGCGTTTGATAGCCCAGGTCCCAGTTTCAGTAATCACACCATACGACTTCCAAACCTCATGTTTGACTCTTGGCAATGAAACATCATTAGTATCAATAGTAAACTAAATAAACAGAGAATGTTCCAGAAAAATAAAAAATTCCAGATTTAACAAAAGTGTGCATATTAGTCAAGGAACTTAGTAACTGGAGCAGTCCCACTAACTAGTCCATAGATATACAACTAACAGAAATTCATAATAAAGCAATGTATATGCTCACCAACTCCATAGCCAATTATCAACCAGAGGAAGTATCCATTGAGTACCTTCTTCTTATTGGCTTTGTCAAATCTGAAACAAACTTATCTTGATTGTTAAACAGTCTGGAAATGAAAAAATTTAATCAACCACAACATATTTAATTTTCCTCCTTGCATAATATGTGTATCCATCAAACTGATATATGAACATTTAAAAAGATTGCAAAACGAACGCAGTGCGTAGAATTGTATTGGATTCATCAGACACGATTAACACAGTGAAATATGATTATACATTCGAAACCATTAACAGGCATATATTGAGGTACAAACATTACTCATGTCATGTTGTTTCTGTCAACGACACGATTTATGAGGATAGAAGTAAAAAGTACCTAAAAGCAAAGGAAACTAGCAAACCGGGGAATAGAATGTCCCCAAAGCCTATCATGTTATAACCGTAGTAAGGATCAGCAATTCGCGGGACTCTCAGGAGCATGGGTATTGATTCTCCACCACTTTTATCACCTCGAGCAACCTAAACAACATGGAAAAAAACTCAGGCTACTATAGCTCATTTGACAAGAATCAAAAGAAAGTACTGCCAACGACATTGACCCAGAAGTCAAATATTGATAAGATCATATCAGTCCTTCCTATCAATAAGAACCAGAGGCACAGCGAAATTCAGGTAGGCAGATAAAGGAAAAAGTGTAAAGGATTGACTGGATAAGAAGCACACATGAGCCTCAACTTTGTAAAACTTTAAGAGGACAGGATTTTAGAAGTCCATGTTGCACCAAATAATACTAACAGAAAATGCTAACTACGACATATGACTTTGTATAGTAAAATATCTCATTTTCCATTCTAGTATTCTGTTGTTTCTCTTCTGTTATTCATT
Source organism: Orobanche coerulescens (assembly GCA_033398695.1). Taxonomy (NCBI): domain Eukaryota; kingdom Viridiplantae; phylum Streptophyta; class Magnoliopsida; order Lamiales; family Orobanchaceae; genus Orobanche; species Orobanche coerulescens. The sequence goes on along the minus strand of CM065801.1, from coordinate 197,765,311 downwards.
AACTGTTCAGAAGGAAATGTAGCTAAAACCAGAACTGGCTTGTCAGTTTCAACCACGTTCTTTAAATTCCTGACACCTAGTAGCCTCAATTACACTGGCAAGGCACATGCTATATATGCAAAATTTAAACTTTAACAAGAGAGCACATCAAACAATTATGAAATAAACAGGAATTGATGATTACCATATTTAACAAATGCTGCATCATGTACTATGGATTTCCATCATTTAGGATGGTAGTTTAATTTTAGATATGTTGATATATCACAGTTGAGGTCTCGTCTACCTCACTAGATATTATGGGCTCTTAAGTCTTGGCAGAAGTGTTTAAGAGAAGAATATAAAATGTAGCATATGTACTTTAACTGTCCATGATGAAGTTTTAGAAGGAAAAACACACAAGGCAACTAAGGTAAAACATAAAGGTATTTTATTGATATATCCTATCATGTCAATGCACCTGGCCAAACGGAACCGGAGCTGCGTCCCAAACTGGAACTAAACCGTGGTCAAATGGTTCCAAATTCCGAACCCTAGTCCTTCAAGATTACAAACCAGAACCATAACGTGCAATTCACAACCATGGAACCACCGGTTCCAACAACTTTTTTGTCATTTTTCTTTATTTTTAATGATTCTCTATAAATACCCCTCATACAATTCATATTCACACATAGCAGTCTCTTATTCTTTTTAACTATTAATCTCAATTCTACAATCTAAAGTTCTCAATTTTCTATAATTTGTGTTCTCCTTTGCACTTCACTTGTCAATTTAATTCTTATTTTATTCATTCATTAAGTTCAACCCGTTTATTTGTTTACCTTTTTGTACTTTATCAAGTCTTAAGTAATTAAATAATGTACCAGTTTAGTAACAAATAACATTAACCTTGGCATATGGGTAGAAATTCTAAATTCTGATTTTCTGGGAGTGAGAAATAATAAAATTGTCATATTTTCTCAAATTAAATTAAGAAAACATGATTATGGTTAAATCCATAACCGTCGAAAGCCGGTTCCAAACCGGGACCACAGCCAGTGTTTCCACTTTCAGAATCGAAACCGGCATGTCACAATTCTATTTACGGCTTCTCATTTTGAGGAACTGAGAACCGGCTGTTTTAAGACCATAACAGCCAGCTCCAGAACCATGGTGTGAGACTTATATCCAGACATAATCACATTATTAAACAACATTCTCATGAGTGATCAGCAGAAATTGTTTTATCTGGATTGTGGACACTCCAGAGGAGTTTTCACACAAGCAATAATAAATAAATGACTAATAAAAATAGTTCATATGAACAAGATTCATTTTAAGCATATGCAATTTTTAGTTTCTGCCAGATGATATATACCAAGACAGCTGCCTACTGCTACGATCTAGAAGTTAATCTAAAAACACGGAAGAAAACCCATAATACGTCTAACTTATTCTTACTGACGATAAAATCTAAATAAAAAAAGAGAAAAGACCAAAGATAAGAGAAGACACTTTAAACAGAAGAAAAAGGTACAGCCACATCATTCGAAAACTAAATAAGAATATTAGTGAAGATGTTATTAGGGGCGAGCAGCATCCAAAAACTTCTACAATATTGATAGGCATATTAAATGAACGGGTAGAGAGAAATGACCCAGTACATAAACTCACCGCAATCATAACACTATCATGGAATATAAACGGAGATAAAAACACCCAAAAGATGTCGTATAAGAATGCGCAACACAGAAGTACTGTGGCAACCTATAAAACAACAAAAGTAATCAGATGGAATTAAAAGATGTTAAAAGCTAGTAATCGAATAAGGTTTATCTGCATACCTTTATATTTGGTAATTGAGCCAACTGCAAGACAGTTATCATCATACAAATACCCTGAAATCCACACAAATCATCACTTTCGGAAGTAGAATTGCGCAAACAATGCTGCTTCATGATTTAGAAACATTGGTAGAAGGGGCTAAAAAGACTCAAATGACATAATAACGGAAGATAGTTCGAGGGGCAAAAATAACTGCAAAGCATGCAAGCCGAACAAACAAGGCATGACAACCCAATGTCCCGCGAAATAAAAGATACATAACAAGGGAACAAGCTGCTATATAGTAAAAGAAATTGCAGGTGAACATAGTTGAAAACCAAGAGAGTTGTCATTCATATGTACAAGATACATAAGAAATAAATGTGACTGCTCACACACATTTAGACGCGTATAAGTTAAATAAACATTAATGAGTGGAAAGTAATAGAATGGATACATCGATTGGTTTGCTTTTCCTAGCAGAGAAAATTCTAATGTATAAACATATATATATATATATATAGAGAGAGAGAGAGAGAGAGATCTAGTCTGTCTTTCGTCCAGCACAAAACTGAATGACCTTGAATTTGTTTGGTCATCCCAACAACAAAATCAAACTATCACATTGATATTTTGACAGAAAGCTGACTAAAGATATTACATAATAATCTAAATATGGAGTATAACATTTTATCAAATTACTGCAACTATCAAAAGAGGAAGTCGATCCAAAAAGTCCTCAGGAGGAAGCCATTGGATTTTTTGTATACGAAAAAAATGACAGATGCGGCCAATCAGGACAATAACACAAGGCCATTGCCTCTTTGGGTTAATGTGATAGCTTACAAGAATGTCTTGTCCAATCCAAGAGTATGATGCATTTCGATTAGCAGCCCACACAATAGCAAATACCAGACAGGCTATCAAGACAACAAATGACAGAACTGAAATCTCCCCGACAAGAGGCAGATTGACCGTCTTCCGTTCACAACTTTTGCATTTGCTGCTGAGAGAGAGAGGGGGGGGGGGGGAGAGAGGGAGAGGGAGAGAGAGAGGGAGGGGGAGAGAGAGAGAGAGAGAGAGAGAGAGAGAGAGAGAGAGCAAACAGGTATTACATGATAACAATATATTGACTATAACAATATAAAATTACTTATTTCACAGAAGCAACCATACCTCGACACCAATGAAATGATACAATTATGCATTCCCTGGTAACAGAAAAATAATCAACAAAACCTGGAGCATAAAATCCATGTTTCCCTATCCTACTAGATAATATAGCAAAATTTAGGGTGAAGAAATAAATGAGGTAATTATCAGGATGCAAAACTAAGATAAAAGTATGAACAATATCACGTTGAATTTCATTGCACTGCAGAAATTACCAAATATGGCTACCTTTGTGCACGTTGAAGCAAGTAAAAGATGGAAAACAAATAAGGTGGTAGAAAAAAAGAATGACTTTAAAGTTTCCTCGTGCTTTGATCAGTATCTTTTTATAAATCATATGAACTTGGCGAAATAATTGTTTCTCTTGATTTATTTCAGATGGTATAAAAAAGAATGCCTTAAAATTGCCTCATGCTTTGATCAGTATCTTTTTACAAATCTTATGAAATTGGTGAGAGAATTCTTTTTCTTAATTCGTTTCAGATGGTACAAAAATGAAGCAAAAACAGGTTTATAGAACTAGGACAAGGACATCAAACTTAAACTGGAGTCAACGCAAAAATATCACACAAGATCAGTGCGAACTGAAGGATGCGGTGAAGACATAAATCACAAATCTGCAGTTGGAAATTAGAAGTTTTTCTTTGAATCTGGAAGTATGTAAACACTCATAAGGAAAAAAAAGTGAAGTCAGTTCTTATTTCAAGGAACCCCCAAAACAGAATTATTCTGAAACTGTTCGGAAGCAGGGGTTCCAGGACCGAGCCAACCTAAATCTGGACCAAACAGCATTAGGTGACCGAGCTGGCCCGATTAGTGACCGAGCTGGAGCTGGAGATAACCAAGCTGGAGATGACCAAGCCGACCTAACCGAGCCGTGGCCGGGGACCGAGCAGAACCCTACGGGTGTATTCCAGACGTCCGAGGAATAATTATTAGTTATTTATTTAAGTATTGTTATTATTATTATTGGTGGGAGTTAGATGTCTTTCCTAATAAGGAGACGTAGGAAATCCATATAATAATGGGATTAAGGCTGGATCATTGAGAATTAATATTATTGGAGATTTTGCTTGGGACAAGACGTTATCTAGTCGGATCTATCTTTTCGTGTGTTTTTAATTGTTTTGTCAAATCCCATCGTTTTATATAGTAGCAACGCCTGGACTTCATCCTCGAATTCAATATCAACCGAAATCAACCTTGAGATGATTGAATTGAATTCATTTACATGATCAGTCACTGGGCCACCTTCCTTCATCTTCAGATTCACCAACTGTCGAATCAAGAAAACCTTATTTGCTGCTGAAGGTTTTTCGTACATATTAGACAGCGCATTTATCAGATTGTAGGTAGTCTTCACATTGACAATATTGTAAGCTACATTTTTTGCCAATGATAACCGTATCACTCCAAGTGCCTGCCGATCTAATAAGTCCCACTCCTCCTGCTTCATATCTTCAGGTTTCTGTCCGGACAGAGGTAAATGTAATTTTTTCTGGTAGAGATAGTCTTCGATTTGCATTCTCCAAAATCCGAAATCGTGACCTTCGAATTTGTCGATCTTAACTTTCCCATCTTCAGCCATAGCTCCGATACCAGTTGTTGGGAATCAACAACCAGTTAAGCAACTTCAGACAAAACCGATAAACAAATTTCGGTAAAATACGCGGAATAAAACTGAGAATTCTGCAAACGAAGAAACTGTAAAATTGGAACACAGTATTTAACGTGGTTCACACAATTAGATAAATCGTGCTACGTCCACGGGCAAACGAGAGAGAGTATTTATTAAGACCAAAGGAATTACAATCATTCAAGGCTTAAACTGCACTTGAAATCTGATCACTCACTTGTAGGGTATCACTCGTATTTTGGCTGCTAAACACAAGACTCTGCACAAAATAACTACCTCACAATTTCTATCGTTTCTTTCTTTTCTTTTCTCTCTTGCTTCTCTTTCTTTTTTCTGCTACATATCTTACAAACTCATATAAGATATATATAGAGAGAGAAAGATAAAACAATTGTCAAAGAAAAGGGCTGCCAATATTGTCAAAGAAAGGGGCTGCTTTGTTGAATGAGTTTTGTAAGCTGCAAAAGTCAAAGAAGGTTGCTACCATAATTCAAAGAAAGTTGCTAATATCAAAGTCTCCATTTCACCTAACAATCTCCCACTTGGAGACTTGAACAACTTACTTTTGCAGCATCCCTTAATCCATCTCTCTCTCGTTTTCTGCCATACCACTTTCCTTATTTTTCTGGAAGACCAATTGAAGCCATGCAAAGCTTCAACTTCTCTGTGGTAACCACCTTGGTGAACATATTTGCTGGATTCTTTGTTCCAAGGATTTTCTTCAGATTCAGAGTTTCATTATTAATTAATTCTCGAATAAAATGGTACCTCATCTGAATGTGTTTTGTTCTACTGTGAAACACTGGATTCTTTGCCAGATAAACTGCACTCTGGTTGTCGCAATGCAGCACACAATCCTCCTGTTGCATTCCAAGTTCTGATAGGAAGTTCTTCAACCATATAAGCTCTTTGGTGCTTCTGCAATAGCCATATACTCGCCAGGTTGAGAGAGCAACGCTCTTCTGTAACCTAGACATCCAGCTGATTGCTGTACCTCCAATTGTGAACACATAACCTGTTGTGCTTTTACCCGAATCCACACATCCACCCAAATCTGCATCGGCGAAACCTTCTAAGACCACCCCCTTTCTTCTGAAGCATAGGGCAACCTCAGATGTTCCTTTCAAGTAGCGTAACAACCACTTTACTCCCTCCCAATGCTCTCTTCCAGGATTCGACATGAACCTGCTCACAACTCCCACTGCATGAGCAATATCTGATCTGGTGCATACCATAGCATACATCAAGCTACCAACCGCAGATGCGTAGGGAACTTTAGACATTTGTTCTCTGTATACTTCCATCTTTGGGGATTGCTTCTTTGAGAGTCTCAACTGACTACCCAAAGGTGTACTTCTGGCCTTAGCATCTGCCATGCTGAACTTTTCTAAAACTTTCTTGATGTACTTAGCTTGTGAAAGTTTTAGTGTACCGGTAACTTTGTTCCTGGCTATGCTCATGCCCAATATCTGCTTAGCAGCCCCCAGGTCCTTCATCTCGAACTCTCTGGATAGCTGCTTCTTAAGCTTGTTGATCTCCTGCATGTCGGATCCAGCGATCAATATGTCATCAACATACAATAACAGGATGATGTATGAGGAGCTAAATTTCTTCAAGTAACAACAGTGATCCATCTCACTTCTGTGATACCCACTCCTTTGCATGAAGCTATCAAACTTCAAGTACCACTGTCTTGGAGCTTGCTTCAATCCATACAGACTTTTCTTCAGTTTGCACACCAGATTTTCCTTACCAACTGTGGGAAAACCCTCTGGCTGTGCCATGTAGATGTCTTCTTTCAGGTCGCCATGGAGAAAAGCTGTTTTCACATCTAACTGTTCTAGATGGAGATCTTCAGAGGCTACAATACCCAAGACCGTTCTGATTGTAGTCATCTTCACAACTGGAGAGAAGATCTCATTGTAATCAACCCCTCTCTTCTGTTGGAACCCCTTGACCACCAATCTTGCCTTGTATCGTTTGGTGCCATCAATCTCATCTTTGACCCGAAACACCCATTTGTTTTGCAATGCTTTCTTCCGTGCTGGTAATTTTACTAAGGACCAAGTCTGGTTCTTGTAAAGCGAGCTCATCTCATCCTCCATGGCCTTCTTCCACTGTATGGAATCTTTCATCCTCAAAGCCTCTGGATAAGATTCTGGTTCCCCATTTTCTGTCAACAACAAGTAATTTGCTGATGGATTGTATTTTTCAGGAGGCTTAGAAACTCTGGTGGATCTCCTGACCCAGTGTGATTCAACTGGCTGAGGTTGTACCGGAGAAGATGATTCTTCTTCATCCTCTGAGCTTTCACCTATCTCTGGAGTGCTGACAGGTTTTACAATGTCGTCAACTGAGATTTCTTCTAACTCAACTTGATCTTTCTTTTCTGGTTGCTTATCACTGCCCAAGCCTTTTATAAATTTATCCCTATATAAATCACTCTCGTTGAACACCACATCTCGGCTTCTAATAACTTTCTTGTTCTCGTTATCCCAGAAGCGGTACCCCATGTCATCCAACCCGTAACCTATAAAGATGCATTTTCTTGCCTTTGTCTCTAGCTTGTCTCTCTCCGAATCTTTAATTTTGACATATGAGACATAACCGAAAACTTTCAAGTGTTTGAGCGAAATCTCGCGACCTTGCCATTCCTCTTCTGGAATCTTGAACCCTATGGGGATTGAGGGTCCTCTGTTGATTAAATATGCAGCTGTGTTGACCGAATCTGCCCAGAACATCTTGGGTAAACCTGCATGCAGTCTCATGCTTTTAGCCCTTTCGTTCAATGTTCGGTTCATCCTCTCAGCTACTCCATTCTCGCCGAGGTGTCTCCGAACCGTCTTCTCGCATTCCGATTCCTTGGTCAAGACAAGAATCAACAAATTCTTTGCTATCAGATTCACCCCCATTGTCCGATCCAAACACTTGATCTTCAAGTTCGTTTCATTCTCTACAATAGCTTTCCATTTCTTGAATGTGTCAAGAATGCTTCAAGAAATAAACCCAAACTTTTCGCAGATACAATGAAAGTAACGTAATACTGTGATCCTCCCACCGAAGAAGTCAAGTGGGACCATAAACATCTGAATGAACTAACTCCAACTTCCCGAACTTGGGCGGATGACCAATCTTTGCGAAAGTAACTTTCTTCGTTTACCAAGAATACATGGTTCACGTAAATCAACCTGTCATCTTCGATCTCGAATTCTTCCTTCGAAGCTAAGATCTCGCATTCCTTTCTCACTCATATGTCCAAGTCTTTGGTGCCATAGAGTGGATGCCCCAATTTCTTCAATGCGTGTGCTTCAAAGACACTTAAACCTCCACCATATAGAGTGTACCTCGCTTCGACCTTTAGCAACTACTAAGTTTCCCTTTGTTACCTTCCACCGATGATCACCAAATGTAACATGGTGACCTTCATCATCAAGTCGCCTCTACCGATATTAACATTCTCTTTTAAGTCCGGAATGAACTTGACATTCTTCCACGTCCAATTGCACTCCAAAGTCGCCTTAAGGACCACATCCCCAACACCAAGAATATCCGTGCTCTTGTTGTGCGCTAATCCGACCTTCCTCCGTATTGCCGGAAATTGCATTACATCTCTCGAATGACTAGCATGGAACGACGCACTGTAATCCATGATCCAGATTCGATTGAGTTTTCGACACAAAGAAATGAGAGCATCATCTTCGAATCTACCGCCATGTTCATCTCCTTCGGCCTTTATTCGCGGGCTTCGCACCGATTTCGAAATGACCCTTTTCTTTGCAGCCCAACAGTAATATCCTTCCCGTTTTTCGATTGACCTCTCTTTCGACTTAGATCTTCCTCCACCACCACTCCCTGTGTTGGTCTTTCTTCCTCCTCCTTCAATATTTAGGAGACTACTAGATGATTCTCCAAAGACTTCGTCGCGCACATCCTCACCAAGGATTAAATTGCGAATACCTTCGAATGTCACTTAGCACCTCCAAATGAACTACTAACTCATTGCCACTGCCTGCACCAACTTTCTCGCAAAGATGATAATAGTAGCAACGCTGGACTTCATCCTCGAATTCAATATCAACCGAAATCAACCTTGAGATGATCAATGAATTCATTTACATGATCACCACCGGGCCACCTTCCTTCATCATCGATTCACCAACTGTCGAATCAAGAAAACCTTATTTGCCGAAGGTTTTTCGTACATATTAGACAAATGCATTTATCGATTGTAGGTAGTCCTCACATCGACAATATTGTAAGCTACATTTTTGCCAATGATAACCGTATCACCCAAGTGCCTCGCCGATCTAATAAGTCCCACTCCTCCCGCTTCATATCTTCGTGTTTCGTCCTGACAGAGGTAAATGTAATTTTTCCGGTAGAGATAGTCTTCGATTTGCATTCTCCAAAATCCGAAATCGTGACCTTGAATTTGTCGATCTTAACTTTCCCATCTTCACCATAGTTCGATACCAGCTTGTTGGGAATCAACAACCGCTAAGCAACTTCACACAAACCGATAAACAAATTTCGTAAAATACGCGGAATAAAATCGAGAATTCGCAAACGAGGAACCGTATAATCGAACACAAGATTTAACGTGGTTCACACAATTAGATAAATCGTGCTACGCCCACGGCAAACGAGAGAGTATTTATTAAGACCAAAGGAATTACAATCATTCAAGGCTTAAACTGCACTTGAAATCTGATCACTCACTTGTAGGGTATCACTCGTATTTTGGCTGCTAAACACAAGACTCTGCACAAAATAACTACCTCACAATTTCTATCGTTTCTTTCTTTTCTTTTCTCTGTTGCTTCTCTTTCTTTTTTCTGCTACATATCTTACAAACTCATATAAGATATATATAGAGAGAGAGATAAAATAATTGTCAAAGAAAAGGGCTGCCAATATTGTCAAAGAAAGGGGCTGCTTTGTTGAATGAGTTTTGTAGGCTGCAAAAGTCAAAGAAGGTTGCTACCATAATTCAAAGAAAGTTGTTGATATCAAAGTCTCCATTTCACCTAACAGTAAGCACTATCACCAAAACGTTCTAACACCTTAAAAGGACCCTCGGCTCTTGGCATCAGCTTATTCTTCCTTTTGGAGGGAAATCTTTCTTTTCTTAAGTGAACCCAAACTAAATCACCAGGTGCAAATGAGGGCTGCTTGCGATTCTTGTTTGCTTTAGCCTTATACATCTCATTTGCCTTCTCAATTTTGGCTTTGACTTGTTCATGCAGCCTCTTGATCTCTCTTGCCTTAGTTTCAGCTTCAACACTTGCCTTAGGTTCAATAGAGAGAGGAATAAGATCAATAGGTGTGAGAGGGTTTACACCATAACAAATTTCAAATGGACTTTTGCCGGTTGAGTAATTTGGAGCTCCATTGAATGCAAACTCAGCATGAGGAAGTTTGAGATCCCAATCTTTCAAAGTCTTCTTGATCAACGTTCTTAGGAGCATCCCAACGGTCCTATTAGTCACTTCTGTTTGCCCATCAGTTTGTGGGTGGTGGGAAGTGCTAAATAGGAACCTTGTGCCTAAGAGCTTCCATAAGGTCTTCCAAAAGTAGCTCAAGAACTTTGTGTCTCGATCCGATACAATCGTTCTTGGAATCCCATGAAGACGTATTATCTCTTTGAAGAAGAGGGCTGCTATGATGGATGCATCATTAGTCTTGGTGCATGGTATGAATTGTGCCATTTTTGAGAAACGGTCAACGACTACCATGATAGAATCCTTCCCCCTTTGAGTTCTTGGTAATGCTACAATGAAATCCATGCTTAAATCTTCCCAAGGCTGATTTGGAGTAGGAAGAGGAGTGTATCAACCTTTGTGGAATGTAGACTTGGCTTGATGACATGTAGAACAACGAGTAATAAGAGCTTGAACATCTTTTATCATACAAGGCCAATAAAAGTGCTCATTCAAGATCTCCAAAGTCTTAGTATTACCAAAGTGACCCGCCAAACCACCACCATGAGCTTCTCTAATCAACAAGTCCCGAATAGAGCCTTTGGGAATGCACAACTTGCCACTTTTGAAAAGAAACCCCTCTTGAACAATATAAGGCCCTTTAGATGTATTTGGAGAAGAACACATAATAGGAGCAAAATCAGGGTCAGCTTCATATAACTCCTTGATATACGAGAATCCAAGGACTCTAGCTTCCAAAATGGACAAAATAGAGTGCCTCCTAGATAGAGCATCCGCCACCACATTTGAGGAACCAGCCTTGTGTTTAGATACAAAGGAGTACATTTGTAGAAATTCTACCCACTTTGCATGCCTCGGGCTGAGCTTATGTTGGCCATTAATGTACTTGAGAGCCTCGTGATCAGAAAATAGAACAAATTGCCTCGGTTTGAGATAATGAGACCAATGATCGATAGCACGCACAATCGCATAGAACTCTCTATCATAAGTGCTGTAATTAAGCTTGGATCCATTGAGTTTCTCACTAAAATAAAGCATCGGACGCTTTTCTTGAATGAGGACATGCCCAATACCGACACCACTTGCATCACATTCAAGCTCAAAAGCATATCAAAGTTAGGTAAAGCAAGTATAGGTGCCGAACTAAGCTTTTCTTTCGAGATTCAAAAGCTTTTTGGGCGATTTTAGCCAATCAAAAGTTCGCTTTTTAAGACAATCTGTGATAGGAGCAACAAGTGTAGAGAAATTTTTGATGAACCTTCTATAAAAAGAAGCCAAGCCATAAAAACTTCGTACCTCCGTGATGGAAGAGGGAGTAGGCCACGACTTAATTGCTTCCACCTTGGAAGGATCCATAGAGATTCCTTCTTTACAAACCACATAACCAAGAAACACAATATTAGGCACCATGAAATCACATTTCTCCAACTTGCCATAGAGTTTGTGCTTCCTTAACTGCTCAAACACCTTTCTCAAATGATCAAGATGCTCTTCATGGGACTTTGAGTAAACAAGGATGTCATCAAAATAGACCACAACAAATCTCCCAATAAGAGGTCTTAGGACTTCATTCATCAACCTCATGAAAGTACTTGGAGCATTAGACAAACCAAATGGCATAACAAGCCATTCATAAAGACCTCCCTTGATTTTAAAGGCTGTTTTCCACTCATCTCCATCCTTCATTCTGATTTGATGGTACCCACTGCGAAGATCTATCTTGGAAAACACACAAGAACCATGTAATTCATCCAACATATCATCCAATCTAGGAATAGGATACCTATATTTGATGGTAATGTTGTTAATGGCTCTACTATCAACACACATGCGCATAGAACCATCCTTTTTAGGCACCAACAGGGCTGGAACAGAACAAGGGCTCATGCTAGCTGTCACATAGCCCTTAGTAATCAGCTCATCTACTTGTTTTTGTAATTCTTTTGGTTCATTAGGGGAGCATCTATAGGCTGCCTTGTTGGGAAGAATTGACCCTGGAAGCAGGTCAATTTGGTGCTCTATTCCCCTAATTGGAGGTAAACCGGGTGGTAATTCATTAGGGAATACATCAACAAACTCGGTTAATAAAGGTTTCACCAAGATAGGCACTTTATCACACTCTCTTGCTTCTTCATGTTCAAGGATCAGCAAAGCAAGAATATTAGCAGCATTATTTAATTCCTTTTCAACTTCAGTTTGATTCATGAACATAGCCCTCTCACTCTTAGTCTTCGTTTCAACTGTAGACACTTCATTCAGCATTATAAGAGAATTGACAGCCTCTTCTCTTCTTCCCATATTATCATATAATATATAAAATATCTCCACTAAAATAAAATTTAGTAATACTATTATAAATATAATTAACTATTGTTAGTTATTGAATGATATTTAACAATTTGAAAATTAACAAATGATAATTAAATATCAAAAATTTAGTTGAATTTTTGGTAGAAAATGCAATTTAACTTATTAAAAAAGTAACATAATTTATACTACGTTTTTGTGATTTTATTAGAGAAAAATAAAATAAGCCTCAATACTATGATATTTTAGTAACCTAATTTGTACTTTTTTGCGCTTTAATAATTGCAATCAACATTATGATAATTTTGTGATATTTTTATGATTTTTTTTATTTTAATCGAGGCTTACACCTCTTTACGCCACGAGGCTTACGCCTCGCCTCATCCGACCAAAATGCCTCAAACTCGCATCGCGCCTTTTAAAACATTGGAGGGAGTAATAATTATATTAGTCTTAATAGTATAATAAATTAATAATTATTTTTTTCTTTACAAAGAGCGGCCAAAGAGAGAATCCCGGCTGTCATACATACATATACATAAACGTAATACATTATATATAATATATTTATATTTATATATATCCTTTAGCTAACCCGATAGATATACATATATAAATATAATATATAAACAACACACTTATACATATCGGAGAGAGACGAGAAGCCCACAGAGAAGGAGAAATATGCTGATTGGAAGACGATGTGGAACGGATCGGAAGTTCCGAGCGGATCTGGAATATGAATTTGAACGCCGCTTCAAAGGAGGGTTTCAAATGCTTTTTTTAGTCGGGTCGCAACGATTGAAATTCTCAGCTTTTTTTAATTCTGAACGATTTTCTTTTTTTTAGTAAAAACTGGGTCGGGTTTGACGCCTGGGTCGAAGCCGGTCTTGACCCGGAATGTCAAACTCAGAAAGTCGCTCCCCGACTTATTTCCTTGAAGCGAATTGTCGACTAGTCGGTGACTAGTCGTCGACAAGTCATCTACGTGATAACCATGGTAGTAGCGCTTCCGGGGTACGAGGCGAGGGTCGATTGCTATGTCCTTCCCATAGGCGGAGTGGACGTGATCCTAGGGGTAGCCTGGTTGAGAACTTTAGAGATGTCCGCTGTAATTGGCGGGATATGACTATGAAGTTTCAGTTGGAACCACGAGATGTATGTCTACGGGGGAGCCCGGGGCATGCCCGAACCCAAGCATCTCTCCGGACATTAGTTCGGGAAACGAACATCGAATTTTGGGACGTTATACCGGGAAATATGAAGGAGACCGCGGCGCAGGAAGGGTGCACAGCAGAGGGGGTTAAAAATATATTGGAGCAATTTTCTTGTGTCTGGTGAGCCGGAGGGTCTACCTCCCCAACGGCCGACGGACAACTGCATCGAGATGGCTCCGGGGGCGGCTCCTGTATCAGTTCGGCCTTATCGGTACGAACATGCGCAGAAAGACAACTAAGAGCATCTTGTATTGGATATGTTGTTAGCAGGCATCATGCAACCGAGCTCGGTTGAATGATGCCTGCTAGCAGCCCTTACTCTAGCCCAGTCCTGTTAGTCAAAAAGAAGGATGGAAGCTGGATTTATGCGAGTTGAATAAAGTCACTGACCCTGATAAATACCCTATTCAGGAGATGCTAGACGAGTTATCCGGGGAAATAGTATTTTCAAAGATCGATATGCGGTCAGGCTACCACCAGATCCATGTGATACCAGAGGACCTGGAGAAGGCCGCCTCCCGCACCCATAGCGGCCATTACGCAGTCTTGGTGACGTTGTTTGTGTTGACCAACACCCTAGCCACGTTTCAGTCCACAATGAACGATCTTTTGAGCCCTTCATGAGGAAGTTCATTTTGGTATTCTTTGATGATATTTTAGTCTACAACCGGACAGAAGATGAGCATGTTGAGCATTTGCATTTGGTTCTCTCAATTTTGAGGGAAAATCAGTTAAATTGCATGTCAAGTCGAATATCTAGGTCATTTGAATTCAGCAGAGGGGGTCTCGATGGATCCAGGGACGGTTAGTGCGGTGGTAGAGTGGCCGATGCCACAGTCCGTGAAGAAGGTCCGCGGGTTTTTGGGGTTGACAGGCTAATAGCGGAGGTTCGTACAGGATTATGGGTTGAATGGTTGATAGCATGTCCGCTTACTCAGTTACTAAAGAAGGGAGCATCGGTAAAGTTGTATGGACAGCCGCAACTGGTGAGGCGTTTAAAGCCTTAAAGGCGGCCTTGACTGCAGCCCCGGTCTTACAAATGCCGGACTTTCACAAGGTATTTGTTGTGGAATATGACGCTTGGGGAATTGAAATTGGGGCGATATTGATGCAGGACGAGCGACCGGTGACTTATTTTAGTAAGGCATTTGCGGAAAAGGTGTTAACAAAATCCGCGTATGAAAGGGAGTTGATGGCCTTGGTGTTGGCCGTGCAACGTTGGCGGCCTTACCTCATTGGACGAAACTTTACTATATATCATCACAGTCTCAAACATTTATTGGCACAAACGATTCTGACGTCGGCTCAACAAGTTTGGGTGGCAAAGTTGATAGGGTATGACTTTGACATCGTTTATAAGCCAGGAAAGGTAAATTCCACCGTCGATTCCCTCTCGCGAAGACAGAAGGAGGGTGCGCTTTCCACGGTAAGTGGGCCGATTTGGCCCGATGGGGTGGCAGTCTTGCAGGAGCAAGGCAGAAATGAGTTTTTGCGATATCGAAGAAAGATCTGGAGGAGGGGAATAGTTGACCGGGGTTTACATTAGAACAAGGGAAGATATTTTATAAGGGTAGACTGGTGTTGTCGGAATCGTCCGTATGGATTCCTATGTTGCTACAAGAGTTCCACGATACTCCAGTAGGAGGGCATTCGGGAGCCCTCCGAACTTACCAACAGATCACGGCTAGTGTGTATTGGCGAGGAATGTTTCAAAGGGTGCAGGAACATGTCGGGAATTGCTTAGTATGTCAGAAGTCGAAGTACAAATCTATGTCACCTGTTGGGTTGCTTCGACCATTGCCCATTCCGGAAGTAGTATGGGAGGATGTCGCCATGGACTTCTCCCAAGTCGCAAGGGTGCACTTGTATTATGGTGGTAGTAGATTGTTTGTCTAAGTATGGGCACTTTGTGGAATCACGTTCGCCCTTACAGCCCGCTCGGTGGCCAAGGTGTTTGTTCGCGAGATAGTCCGACTGCATGGGGTGCCTCGTTCAATTGTGAGTGATCGAGATCCAGTATTCTTGAGCTCATTTTGGAATGAGATGTTTAAAATGCATGGGAGAAAATTGAGGTTCATATCGGCCAACCATCCAGAAACAGATGGCCAAACTGAGGTACTCAATGGAATTTTAAAGACCTATTTGAGATGTTTTTCATCAAAGCAGCCGCGGAAGTGGATTTTGCCATGGGCTAAATTTTGGTATAATACCTCCTACCAGTTTAGTGCGGGATGACTGCATTCGAAGTAGTGTACAGCAGGTCACCACCGACCATTCATTGGTACCTGCCCGGCGGGTGCAAGGTGGCAGCTGTGGCGTCGGTCCTAACAAGGAGACGTAGGGAGTCTACATAATAACGTGATTAGGGTTAAGGATGGATCATTGAGAATTAATATCATTGGAGCTTTTGCTTGGGACAAGATGTTATGTTGTCGGACAAGACATTATCTTGTTGGATCTGTTTTTAATTGTTCTGTCAAATCCCGTCGAAACAGAAACTTAATTAGACAAGAACTTAGTATACCAGCATTCTTCAGCATCTCGTGCTAAAGGCGACTTGTTTATGTTTCAAACTGCATGTACAGAAGCTCAAAGATTGAGAATCTTACTTCAAAATTCAAAGCTCAAATCATCTGTAATGATAATTTTGTCATTCCAGTAAGTACTGTGTTTTCCAGCCTTGCTACTTTGGGATTCTAGGGGGGCAACTAAGATTAATTCAATGTTATCAATGGCGGAAGGCGGCGGGACCAAAATCCACCATATTTATATGGCGGATGGTGTTGCGGCATATGGCGGAAGGCATCACAGACCGAAACAAAAATTTTATATACTTAAAACAAACTAAAATACTTCAGAAATATATAAAGATTTAAACATGTCAAGGAGCATGTCAGAGAAAAGAAAAAAATACATCGAAAATCATTAATCCACAATGTCACAAATTACTAAAAATCATTCAACAAGTTCAGGACTTCAAAATAACAATATAATGCTAATTAAATGTCTCTAATCCTCTTCCTCAACCTCAAAATCCATTTTAAATATAGGATCTCGTAAAAGACAGCATTACAGCAGCACTGGTTGACCAGAAAAAGGGAAGAACAGATAACAGGAAATGGGAAAATAGAGAAGGGACAAAAAAAGAAAATGGCTGTCTAAAGAACAGCTGTACAGCATGTCAGCATCACACAGCAGCACAACCGAAGATTGAACACTTGAACAGAAAAAGAAAAAAGAAAACAGAAAACAGTAAAAAGGAAAAACAGAGAGAGAGAGAGAGGGAACAGAAAATGGTTACTGGAGGCAGAGTCCCGGATGAAAAAGACGCCCCTAATCCTTTTTTTATAGTGGGAATAGCATAGGGTCTTTTGGGGGGAAGCTTATAGAAAATGACATAAAATGAGTCTATTTCATTTTTGCGCTACTTTCTTCAAGCATGGGCTGAATAATTCACATCTCTTTTTCTGCAAAATCCGCCATTTTCCATCATGGCTGCCTGACCGTCATGTGAAAGAGGCTGCCATGGTAAACCCTCCCCAAACCTGTCGTGAAAAAGCGCGCAAAGCTGTTTTTCCGCAACACATGGCTGCCATTTGATAACACTGGATTAATTAAGAGAGAGGAATGTTTCCCCACCAGCTTTGTTTACTTGTGGAGTCATTTATACTTTTGCCACTAGATCTTGTAATAGTCGTAAGAACATGTCACTGACTTTCTTTGGTAGCATGCATGACGTAATCACGCAAACACATGGAAAAAGGATTGTTGCTTCACAAAATCTTAATTTTTTTATTCATCTTTTGCCCTCACAGTTTTTCATCTAGTTTTTCATTTTTTGCTCACATGAAAAAACGATTGTTGCCTCAAAAGTTAGTTCAATTGAGAACTAATTTGAGTCTGAAGTCTCAAACATACAAATTTAAATGACAATTGGCCCACCATATTAAGGCAGCTTCTGTATTAATCAAACTAAGCAAACCAACTTCTCAAACCTTGGTGCAGTAATCACATGACTTTCATGAGTATTTCTTAAGTAAGCCCTAAAACATCATTCTCTTATTTATGCAAGCCTTCTGAATAATAGACTATCTGCAAGCTTGTCCTTCATCATAACCATATGCACACATAAGCAATATAACATTCAAGTTAGTATACAACTGAAGAAGAAGAAGAAAAAAGTACACCAATTTTGACATGACAATATAAATAAGGATATGGTAAGAAATCCATTTGGAGCATAATGACAGTAGTACTAACAGTGATAATGACAGGCCATTAACAAAGTACAAGGAAAATTTCACGCAATACGAATTTAGCTCAAACAGTTTTTTGTACTAGAATCATATATTCATTGTCACTAAATTTTATTATAGCTATATTTATTTATTTAGTCATTTATTTATAGATGGATTGAAAGTGGCAACAGTGACTGCAGCACATATATAATTTTGTCAATCTCTGTTAACTTGGAATAGAATCGAATATTCACAACATAAGCGGCAGTATTCAATTCCTTACTCAGACATCTCGATTGTCTAATGCGAAAACTTGATCTTTTAGTCGACCAATCAACACAGGACCCAAAAGTTAATGAGAAACATACTTGAAAGCAGGCAATAAGGATATCAATCACCACATGTCATTAGTTTTACACTCATCTGAAAACAAGATTTGATCCTTAATTTTTTTATGTGCACTGTTAAGAGGTTTGCAATCACCATTGCGAGGTGAATGTAATCAAATCCAAATGATCCTAAAGCTTAATATTTACGCTTATATTCAACTATATTATCATTTCCTAAAAGTGAACAAGTTAAATTAAATATTACCTCAATGCCTCCAATGCAGAAAAGTACAATCAACACCCAGACAAACCATGACGACATAAAGAAGTAAAGTAGCAGCAGAAAAGTTGACGCCGTTATAACAAAAACTATAGCACTTTTCGTGCTGATATGGAGGATTTCTTTCTCTTCCTCATGCTTGGCTGCTGCTGTATCAGATTCCTAAAATGGGAAGGCAAAAAATAAGGGGAAAAGAAGAGAAATTAATGCAGCACGCATTTATCGAGGAACAAAGAAATGAACCTCTTATGTCTGAGCAGAGCTATTATCTACGAGAAACAAAACTGACACGCGCACACACACGGAAAAAAAATTGCTTGTGACCTTTTTGGCTATAAACTAAAATAGAAAATACAGGGAGACAAGCTGAAAAAACAGAAATTGCTTGTGACCTTTGGTGACAACTCATTATAACGATCATCACTATGCTCTGATCCAGTGATCTCTGACCAAAGTGAAGCAGCAACAATTGTCCCAACAGCCATCAGCCACAAGAATATCACTGAGTAGTCTAAAATTGGTCGATCGGGAGAGTACAAGAGAAGTTCCACTGTGTCAGAAGAAATAGAAGTTAACACCGATTTATTGAAAAAACATATTTAAAAGACAAAGTACATATACACCATAATAGGTCAACGAATCCCTTCATAACATAATTCCAACAAATCTGCAAAGGTCTTAGACAACTAAGGCTCTGAATGAATCTGCATCAATCGAATCAATTGAATCGAATCGAATGGATTCGAATCGAATCGAATCGAATCGAATGGACTCGAATCGAATCGAACTAAATCGAATCAAATATATATTAAGGGTAAATAATAATAATAATAATAATAATAATGGTAAATAATAATAATAATAATAGTAATGAACAACAACAACGATAATAGTAATATTATTAGTAATAATAACAATAATAATAATTAAGATTAATAATAATAAGAAGAAGAAGAATCGAATCAATCGAATGGACTCGAATCAATCGAATGGACTGAATCAATCGAATCGAATCAACTTAATGGACTGACTGACTCGAATCGAATCGATTCCGAATCAAAATCGAAAAATAAGTCCAAAAGAACAGGGCCTAACAATAGCAGATAAGGTGAGAAGCTTTGGGCTTAATTGCAACATAAAAGTCTAAACTGTCTCATTAATAATTTTTCTTGGCCACAAAAGCATTGCAAGTTCATGAAATTCACCTTCTTGCAAAAGGGATTTCTTTTTCTTTTGTTCCGCTACCCTGCACAGCAATAATCTGCCACTAATGCGTGATTATGTTCATAGCTAAGATCCATGCACTATTTGGGTAATAAGTCCACATGCAACAGTCGCATGATCAATGTCTTCTTCTTTTATTTTAGATATCCAAATAGATATTTACTTTCTTCAATGTTTTAAAATTCGATACTTGTATACAAGGTGTTTAGCTCGAAGGAGGCGAGTCATAAGCCTCGAGGCGGAAGGAGGTGTAAGCCTCAACTTTTTCGAGGAAAAAATAAAGAATAAAAAATAAATAAACCAACACAACGTTCAACAATAAGAATTAATGTAGTAATAGTTCAAGGCAAACTAGAATAAAAACACCAAGAGAATCAATTCATCCTCAAAGACCAACAAAAAAACAAATTACTATCATCATCATCATCAACTGCACCTTAATCCCAACTATGTTGGGGTCAGTGGCATGAAAATTATAGTGCCAATTAATTGCCGAAAATTGGGGAACAAGTAATGTTGTGAAAGGTAGAGGAAGACCCAAGAAAACTTGGATAAAGATGATTGAAAATGATAAGCGGTTTCTTGGAATTGGAGAAAGTATGGCGATAGAGAGGCAAATGTGGCGGGAAAGAATACGGATGATGGATGGAATCTGATTCTTTTTTTTTTATTCCTATTTTCTTTTATTCCATGTTATCTTTTAATTTATTTTTCAAACTCTGCCTGTGGGTGTCTTCTTGACATCCATTGCCGGTCCCAAGCCCAGATAAAAGAGGAGGGTTGCGGTAGGTTAGTGGCAGCGAGCGTAAAACTCGTCACATTCCATGGACATGAATCAAACATTGAAAATCGTTGGGGCGTCTCCTCGGCGACGCGGCGCATTTCATAGGCCGGGTGCGGTGATAAGTATGCGAGGTTGCTAGGTCGTCGCCTGAGCGGCGCGCCACCTTTACATCCGAGGGTGGTGTCAAATGAGCAAGGATGCGCTACACTTCATAGGCCGGGTGTAGTGAAAAATATGCAAGAGGTTGCTAGGTCGTCGCCGGAAGCGGCGCGCGCCACCTCGAAGTATGGGTGTGGTGTCAAATGTGCAAGAATCCTTGCAGCGTGGACGGGACAGATAGAGAAGTTAGTTCTTGCGGCTAGTAAGGGTAGTAAGGTGCGGTTTGGAACTTGGAACGTTGGCTCTTTGACGGGAGATCGGCGAAGTGGGGAGGTTATGAAAAGGAGGAGAATTCACATAATGTGTCTACAAGAGACTAAGTGGGTTGGCGAGAAGGCAGGAGTGTTAGCTCCTTGGGGTTACAAGCTTTGGTACTCTGGAAAGGATAGAAGTAGAAATGGAGTGGGTATCGTCATTGATAAAGAATTTATTGATGATGTGGTGGAAGTGTCAAGAAAGAGCGATAGAATAATGAGTATTAAGCTTGTGATAGGGGATGAGTTTCTAACTATCATAAGTGCTTATACACCACAAGTAGGATTGGATGCATCGATCAAACAAGAATTTTGGGAAGATTTGGAAGAGGTTGTCGAACGAATTCCTATGGGTGAGAAATTGACCATTGGTGGTGACCTCAATGGGCATGTCGGTGTTAGCAGAGATGGCTTTGAGAGCATTCATGGTGGCTTTGGTTTTGGGGACAGGAATGAAGCAGGAAATGATATATTGGATTTCGCATTAGCTCATGACTTGGGTATTATGAACACTTGGTTCGAGAAAAAGGACTCTCATTTGGTGACATATAGAAACGGAGGTAATGCAAGTCAGATTGTTTTCAATTTAGTAAGGAATGTTTGGAGGAAAAGTTTTACTAATTGCAAGGTAATACCCGGTGAGAGTGCTGCAACACAGCATAGGGTTGTGGTGCTTGACTTTCGGGGTAAGAGGCACTTAAGAAAGAGAAGACCACAAGTTGACCCTCGAATTAAGTGGTGGAAGCTCCAAGGGGAGAGTCGACATACTTTTGTGGCTAAGATTGCTGATAGTGGTATTTGGTCTGATTGCACGGAGATGGATATAGATTCGATGTGGAACTTGTTGGAGCATAACATAAAGGAAGTTGCAAAAGAAGTCCTAGGAGAATCTAAAGGAAACAGACCATCAAGTAAGGACACATCTTGGTGGAATGATGAAGTTAAGCAAGCGATAAAGACCAAACGTGAATGTTATAAGGTACTGGGTAAATGCTCGAGCGATGAGAATTATGAGAAGTACAAGAAAGCTCAAACAGAAGCTAAAAAGGCAGTGCAAAATGCCCGATAAAAGGTCAATCAAGAATTATATGCAAGATTAGATACTAAAGAAGGGGAAAAAGATATCTATAAACTTGCTCGAATGAGAGAGAAGAAGACGCGAGATATTGGAAAAGTTAAATGTGTAAAGGATACTGACCAAAAAGTTTTGGTTCAAGATAAAGAGATAAAAGAGAGATGGAGGTCATACTTTGATACTCTATTCAATGGCCATCAAGATATTGAGAATTTAAACATCCCCTCAAGTATGGTTAACCGAGAGTTTAAGAGAAGAATCCAAAAGGGTGAAGTGACAATTGCATTGAAGAAGATGGGGTCAAAGAAAGCAGAAGGACCAGATGGTATACTTATTGAAGTTTGGAGGTGTTTGGGGGAGAGAGGGATCGAATGTGTAATTATGCTTTTCAATAAGATTTGGAGAAGCAATAAGATGCCATCAGCATGGAGGAAAAGTATTCTCGTCCCTTTGTATAAGAACAAAGGTGATGTTCAAGATTGTTCTAATTATCGCGTGATTAAACTAATGACTCATACCATGAAGTTGTGGGAACGAGTGATTGAACAAAAGATCAGGAAATGTGTGAAGATAACAGAAAATCAGTTTGGATTTATGCCTGGAAGATCGACCATGGAAGCAATTTATCTCATCCGGCAGTTGATGGAACATTATCGAGATAAAAAGAAAGATCTGCATATGGTTTTTATTGATTTAGAGAAGGCATATGATAAAGTACCAAGAGAAGTACTTTGGTGGGCCTTAGCAAAGAAGGGTGTATCGAGGAAATATATTGACATTATAAAGGACATGTATGAGGGAGCTAGTACAAGTGTACGTACTAATGTTGGGAGGACAGAAGAATTCCCTATTACGATTGGGGTGCATCAAGGATCTGCTCTTAGTCCTTTTCTCTTTGCCATAGTCATGGACGAATTGACAAGAGAAATTCAAAATGACGCCCGCGTGGTGTATGATGTTCGCAGATGATATTGTGTTGATTGATGAAACGAAGGTTGGAGTGCAATGAAATTGGAACTTTGGAGGATACTTTGGAAGCTCCGTGCTTTAGCCGAAAGCGTATAAGACCAATATATGGAGTGTAGGTTTAGCGAAAACAGTGATAGAGAGGCGGGGATGATCACATTTGATGGGAAAGTTGTTCATGGATCCACTTTCTTTCGGTATCTTGGATCTATTATCCAAAAGGATGGAGAGCTAGATGGCGATGTGGCTCACAGAATAAAGGCAGGGTGGTTGAAGTGGAAGAGTGCCACAGGGGTTTGTGATCCTGGCATGCCTCATAGATTAAAGGGTAAATTTTACCGCACGGCAATTAGGCCTGCGCTGTTATATGGCACCGAGTGTTGGGCTGTAAAACAGTGTCACGTTCAAAAGATGAATGTGGCAAAGATGCGTATGCTACGATGGATGTGTGGTCATACAAAAAAGGATCGGCTCAGAAATGAGGTGATCAGAGAGAAGGTAAGAGTTGCGTCTATAGAAGACAAGATGATGGAGAATCGATTACGATGGTTTGGTCATGTGAGAAGAAGACCTATTGATGCCCCAGTGAGGAGGCTAGAAAGTTGGGAACAAGTAATGTTGTGAAAGGTAGAGGAAGACCCAAGAAAACTTGGATAAAGATGATTGAAAATGATATGCGGTTTCTTGGAATTGGAGAAAGTATGGCGATGGAGAGGCAAATGTGGCGGAAAAGAATACGGATGGTGGATGGAGTCTGATTCTTTTTTTTTTTTTTAATTCCTATTTTCTTTTATTTCATTATCTTTTTTTTCTTTTTCTTTTTACATTCATTCTCTTTTTTATTTGCTTTTTTCTCTACTTTTTCCCTCTTTTTTCCTTTTATATTATTTATGTAACGATTATTGACGATTTCAAAGTTTGATTCATGTTAGCCGACCCCAAATCATTTTGGGACTAAGGCTTAGATGTTGTTGTTGTTGTATCTTTTAATTTATTTTTCAGGATTTTTCTTTTTTTTTAACATCCATTCTCATTTTTTATTTGCTTTTTTCCCTCTTTTTCTCCTTTTATGTTATTTATGTAACGATCATTGACGGTTTCAAAGTTTGATTCATGTTAGCCGACCCCAAATCATTTTGGGACTAAGGCTTAGATGTTGTTGTAATTAATTGCCGAAAATTAGTTAACACTACAATTCATGCAAAAGACAAAGTGGTAAAGTTTTACGCCGGATGCCCTTCCTGTCGCAACCTTCATATGAAGGAAAAATGAGATGAAATTCCAAAACCATCAAAATTATAGGTTTTTCCAGTTACATGGAAAATATGATGAGATGGTGATGAGTCGAGATAATTGTTATAGTCATGTCACATTACGTGATTGATATTATAAAATCATCACGTACATCATGGAACATGACTCCATGACAATTAATAATATTAGTTAACAGAAGATATAAAGAATTTCAGGTAGGACACGGCTAAAGAGACCCAGAACTTAGATACGGACACGGGGGCACAAATTCATATTTTTTAATATAGTACTACTAGAGAAGTGTGGGAGATTCCAGAGGTTGCCCTTCCACATGAGCCTGGTGCTGGAAGCTGCTCGACAGAGGTTTTGACCCCTTCGGGTGGGATTCTTTACACCTCCCGCAGCAGAGTTGGAGAAAGAAGGAAGCTTGCAAGATTTATAGCTCTTCTCAAAGAATCAATCTGTTGCTGCAGCCTTTTATCTGCTGCTTCACAAGCCTTTTATCCCAATGGTTATCACGTCGTCAAGTCGAGCAAAGTCGACCAAGTACCTTCATAAAGACTAGTCGACAAGTCGCCCCGACTAATCGTGACTAGTCGACAAGTCTTTAGTGTATATATATTTACTAGATTTAATACATGACATAATTAAACATAAAAATATAAGGTCCAGATTCAATAAAAATAACATGATAATAAGTTCAAAATCAACAAATATATTGCTATTGGATATTCTCCATTATCAATAAACTGACATACAAAGTAAAAGAAAATCAGAATTTCAGATAATAACTTGATATAAATAGACAAATATACGGTAAATACATCATATAATTTCAGCTATAAGTATATAATAAGTTTCCATTTCGGACATTCAGTTAATAACTTAATCTAAATTAAAATTAAAAAAATTTGGTCAAGTTATTATATAGACATGTTATATAGTATATACCTTAAATAATATATACATATATATCATAAATATATATAAAAATAGTACATAACTAATAACAAGTTCTAAGGAGAAGGAGTAGGAGAAACGGATGTTGGATAGGGACGGACGGGCGGCAGACGAGACACCGGAGGACCGAGACGACGGAGGCGAGCCACCGAGGTCGCAATACGAACAGAGACAAGCAGATCTGAATGGATTTGAAGGAGTCGCCCTTGAGCAGATCTGAACGGATTTGAACCATACTTATCAGATTTGACGTTGGGTCAGTTTAACCCGTAATCCAAACCAAAATCCGACCCGACTAGGCGACTAGTCGGCAACTAGTCGTCAACGTGATAACAGTGAGTACTACTCTTTCATATTATATTTAATTTTATAATTCATAGTTAACTTGTATACTTGTAGTTTAGTTGTTAATTGTTATGGGTTCGGAAAAAAATATAAGCCCCATTAAATAATATTAGACAATCAAGGCCCAAGCCAACAAATTCCAATTCAATAAAACCATCAAATTAAATAATTGAGATCGGAGTGGCTGAAAACCCTAAAATGTGAATGGTTTTCCAGCCGCCCCTTCCTTCTGCAACATTAGTTACATCATATTCTCTCTCTCTCTAGTGCCAGACACACAAAATCGCATGCTCTCTCTCTCTCTTCCCCACTATATCTCACACATGTAGATCTCAAAAGCAAAGTGTTCTTCAATCTTCCCTATGGAACACTTGGACAAAACTACCGTGTTCAAAATTTGTGAGAGATGTCTGACTCGCCCGGCTCATTCGAGTCGACTAGTACGCCTCATATTCAAGACTCGTAAATTTTTATTTTTCATCTGACTCGCTCGAGTCAAGGCGTTTCTCTTACACCTCGCCTTGACTCGTACGTGTCACTCGTTCTTTTAAACATTGACTTTCTTCATGAATAATAAATACAGATACCAATTGAAGCTCAGAAAAAACTACGCCAAAAGAGATAGCAATGGGTAAACAGTCAGTCAATTAGATCTTTCATTGTCCTTGATACCCATAAAGTTCCATATTATCCCCTAAAGTCATAGGCAGGGAATATAATGAAAGTTGATGGAATCAGAAAGGACCAAAAACTAACAAGTGACAAGTACAGAGTTTGAAATTTGAAACACGAAAAAAAAGGAAAAAGAAAAGAAAAAAGTACATATACTGGCACTAAACTGCTTAAAGAAAAAGCAATATAACAAACATAATATGAAGAGAAACTAGTGTCAAAGACTTTGATCTCGAAACAGCAAACATAATCACTCTCAGACTAAGATCAACATAGGTCTCTACGGGTCCCCTTAAAGACTATTTTCACTAAATTATATAAGTGGGACTGTGGGACTTGCCTTTCGCCCCGCCATCAATGGATTTCTTTAGTTCCTTTCCTCCTGATTTAGAAATTGTAATAACGGGAATTGTAATATTCAAACTAGTATCATTCCCGCAACCCATCTGCACAAAACCTATGAAACTCCAAGCAAACGAGGTATCAATTTAGAACAAAAGTGAATAACTGAGTAAAAAGATAGGAGGAATTAAACAATTGCAAGATACATAAGATAGGCCATCAGGGCTGGATCTACCTTCATCATCGTTCAGCACCACCAATCCTGCTGCTCCGGCTGCTTGTGCGACTTTAGCCTTAGTAGCAAAGATGCAATCACCACGAACCACCAAAGCAATTGAGCCTAACAGCTACAAGAGAAGAGAAGACTTTCTCCATTGTATTACAAAACTAATTATGATGACAAAAAAATAATATGCTGGCTTCCGAAGAAGAAAAAGTATGGTCCAATGACATGCACAATGGACGATGACAGGCTAGAAAGTAGAAACCACTTCCTAAAAAGCTAAAAAAATCAGGGATTGTAAGTCCAAGAATAATACCTATTTTTATGCTTCAGGAGTCACTGAATGATAACTCCCTATGTGTTGTTCATTGTTATACTGAAGACAGCCTATTCAAGATGCAATTTGGGGAATTAACATTAGTATCTGCAGTCTTGGATGTGATTCATCCATATTATGTCACTTTTCAGGATTCCAAGGAGGTTTGCAAATATGACTTGAGAGAACATGAGGATGTTTATAGGACCGGAATGATGGAAACTACGTTATCACCTAATTGCATGTGATATATTTATGACCCCAAGAATTTTAGAGGCCTAGGAGCATGGTTGTTACAGTGGTAAGTCGAGTCGAGTCGACAGAGGTCCGGCATGGCAAGTCGTAGACTAGTCGAGACTAGTCGGCTAGTTATAAAAAATAAATATAAATAATTTAAATATATATATATATATATGTAAATTTGTAATGTAAATATTAGAGGTGGCAGTGGGCCAGGGCGGCCCAGCCCAGCCCGGCCCAGCCCGGATTTACTAGGCCCACGGGTCGCACGGGCCAGCCCAGACTAGGACGAGCCCAGCCCCCTGGACACCCGGGCGGTCCCAGTCCCGAACTCTCCAGCCCAGGCCCAGCCCGGCCCGGCCTGCCTCCAAGCCCACCGACCCGGCCCCCAGCCCGGCCCCAGCCCACCCGCAGCCCGGCCCCCAGCCCACCCGCAGCCCACCCCAAGCCCACCCTAAACCCACCCCAAACTCACCATACAAATTTGAATGGGTTGGCCGGGACCCACACCATGTGGCACCAACCGATTGGTTGGTGCACTAGCCAAAATATTTAGCCGAGCAAGACCTCATAACTGAGGCTCATTGGGAACTTGCTATGATCGTTCATAGTATACTACGTGCTTATAGTAATTCTACATATTTATTTTCTTATGTTTATAAACCAAATGTGCACTTGGTTATTTTAGAATTTTGTAAAATTGTTGGTTCTTTAATTGAACACCAAAATAATATACATTTATCTCAAGTTATTTCTACAATGCAAGAAAAATAGTAGCATTTGGCACAATTTCCTTACATATATGGTGTTGCATTTCTTCTTGACCCGGGTGTGAAAAAAGAAGCACTCGGTAATCTTATTGATTATTATTATTATAATGCATTAGGTAATACTTCTTTAGATATTGAGGAGTACGTAAATGAGTGCGTCAAAATATTAGCTTCATTAGTTGATTTGTACATTAAAAAATATAAACAAGAGGTTCTAGCCTCTCAGTCAACTTCAAAAAATAAAGGTAAATTTGATCAATTTACATCTTCAATTTTTTCCAAAAAACCAAAATCGTCATCAAGCTCTACTTCTTCAACTTCTTCTAGTCAAATCTTAAATGAGTATTTTATGTGTTCGCGTGAGCTTGATGCCAATTTTGAGATTTTAAATGATGGAAATTACGTGAAGAACAATATCCTAAATTGGCTAGAATTGCAAGGGATCTCCTTGTCGTTCCAGCCTCTACAATTGCTTTAGAGTCCGCTTTTAGTGCAAGTAGAAGAGTTATAACACATCTTTATCGTCCGACGTTGTGAAGATTCTGGTCTGTAAATAAGATTGGGAACAAGCAGAAAACGTCAACAATGACGGACGGAAGAAGACGAACACAACGAGGATGATGATGGATTTTTCATCCAAATCGGGAGCTACAGCGAGTGGCCAACACGGCGATTGAGCACATCATCCTACCTTTAAGTTCCAGATAAATAAAGAGGTGAGTAAAAAGAACTACGTAGACTTTGATTCCTTAGGATACGTAGGCAACTTAATTTTAAAAAATAGAATAAATTTCAAAAAATAATATAATTTTTACAAATTAAGTCCGAGTCTAATTTCTTTTTCCCTTTTCTCCCCATTTAATTTAATATTAACATATCTTAAAAATTCAACATGAATTTTCTTAAACAGATTGAAGCAGTTTTTTACTAAGTTTTACAATTTTTTTTAATGCAAAATAGTTTTTTTAAATTGTTTTTTAATTAATATTAACTAATTAAAAATTAAAAACAGATTTTTACAAATTGATTTTTAATTTAATGTTAACATATTTTTAAATTAAATTTTTTTAAGTATCCGGCCAGGGCCCGGCCCGGCGTAGACCGGCCCACGACAGCCCGGGGGCGGGCGGGCATTGGGCCGTGGCTACTCGGTGCAGGCCCAGCTCGGCCCAACCCGCCAAAAACATGGGCCGGACCTGGGCTCCCTAGTCCCAGTCCGGCCTGCTTCAGCCCCGGCCCAGCCTAGCCCATGGCCACCTCTAGTTAATATGTATTGATAATTGACAAATACCAGATTGCAGAATAGAATAACAATAACATAATTATAAAATACCCAGGCATGGTTCTAAAATACGCTAGGCGTTCGGGTTCGGATTGCTAACGCCTAGCGCCCAGAGGATTACTCGGGGATTAATCGGACTAGGCGGATTTATTTTTTTATTATCGTTTAAATCACAATTATATATATAAAATTATATATACACAAAATAATTTAAAATAATTAAAATTTAACCATTTAACTAGATATATAATCAATTATATATCAAATGTAAAATATTGATATAGATATAAAGGAGGTCATAATATCCATAATATCTCAGTTTAGGAATTTATAGTATCATCGCCTAGTCGCCCACATAATTAGGAAATTTGAAACATAGATATAGGTATAGTAGTCCATAGTATCCATAATATCTTAGCTTGCCTTCATAGGCCCCCGCCCCGTCAGCCTAGACGACTGATTAATCACTCAAACGCCCAGTACAAGCGCCTAGGTCATAATCGGAACGGTAGAGGACCTTCTAGGGATTAATCGGATGATTAATCGGTCTAGGCGGGGATTTTTAGTACACTGTGCCTAGGAGTAGCTCATGTTAGCTTGAGCATTAAGGCTTTGCTAGCCACATCTTGGTGGAGATTTAATAATAAGAGAAATGCTTTCTGGTGTAGATAATTGTAGGCCTGGGACTTTAACCCATAAAACCCGTGGAATCAACTTAAAGTGGATCGTATATGGCGATTTGATTCGATTCCTTTAAAAAACTATCTTTTAAACCATTTGAGTTCAATTCCTAATTTTTAATAATAGAAAATTTGAAAAAAAATCGACATAGAAACCTGTGTTTTCTATTATTTGGTACATTTCTTTAAAATGTCATACATTTGTTTGCGGCATAGAGTTCGAATTTTTATTGTTTGCTTGCACTATCTTGTTATTTGGATGTTAAGTTGGATTTCTTACTTGTTATTTGGAGTTTTGAATTACTTCATAGTTTGTGATTAACCTCTATTAGTAAATTTTATAGATTTTTTTTATTTGTCTAGAACATGTAGGAACCGCATAACAGAATCGAATTCAAACGATTCGAGTTATAGCGATTCTTATAGCCATAGTTGTTAAAGGTGCGCTTCAGGCGCAAGGCACGCACAAAGAGGCAAATCGCCTTTTAAGCACAAAGGTGGGCGACCTCGCGCCTTGGTGCGCCTTTCAGGCGGGCCCTTGATTAGGTCTCTTTTTTGTTTTTTTAGAGCACTTTTAAAGTTATTTTATTTATTTGACACTTTAACTTTGTTAAGTATTAAGTTTTTTGTGGATAGTTATATTTTCTTGTCATTATATGTTTATAAGTTTTTATAATTTAATTATTTTATCTTTTATTTCTTGTGCGCCTCACCTCACCTCTGTCAGGCACGCGCCTTGCCTTGCGCCTCAGGCGATAGAAGCTCGTATCGTCTTGGTCCGTCTTTTGCCTTTAACAACTATGCCTATATCTATATTATACAAACTCGAGTCAATCGTAAAAAAAAATCACTCGAGTTAGATTCCTATAAATTTTTACCAAGAACGGAGAAATCCCAGGCCAAGATAATTGTAGTAAGTATGATATGCAAAGGATTAACTTGAAGCGGGATTAGAGTGCAAGACAACCCTCAAGTGCCCTTGGGAATTCATTTCCAAAACAAAATATTCAGCTTTCCTTCAACCGGTGGAGTTTGCAGTCACAGGGGGCAACAAGGTATGATTTTGGGAGGATAAATGGTGTGAGGAGGCTTCTTTCTCGGAATTATTTCCTTCTTATATAAGTATCTTACACCAGCAAAAAACATCTACCACCTTAGTCCAGTATCCTGTTTTGGTCGCCAACTTTCTGTGGCGGTAGAGGATCAGTTTCTTAGAACCTTCATTTCGGATGTAACCGGAGGGAGTCAGAAGTGAAGAATTTAAACAGGGTGAGATTGGTGGAGGGATCAGAAGATATGAGTGTGGTTTAGGAATTCATAGATTCTCCTACCACTGTTCCGTGTTTCCCATCTTTACTTAGTTTGAAATGATTTAGAAAAGTCTCGGTACCGAAAGAAATTTATCCTTTTGTGGATGGTGATACTGGGGAAGATATCCACATGTGATATTGGGCAGAAGATATATCCATTTATTCTTCATCCAAATTGGTGTCTGCTGTGTAGACAAGAGTCGAAGACTTAAAATCATATTTTTCGGCATTGTTCATTTGTGAGGCAACTATAGTCCAAGATTTTGGCGAGTTTGGTTTAGACTAGGTGATCCCTTGGCTCATTGATAATCTCTTCAAGAGTGATCTAGGGCGGTATATGGGATGCAAAAGAAGTATCTTATGGAGAGCTGTTGTCCACAGGGTTTGGTTGGAAAGAAACAATAGGACATTTAATGATAAATACATGTCTCTCTTAGAGTGTTGGAGAGAACTAAGTGCGCGGTAGCATTAGACAGTGAAACATCGAGAATAGTGCATCCTTAACGAGTTTAATGTAGTTTTTCAATCATATTATTGTTCAATACATCATTACACATGATTGCGTGTTGAATTTGGGTTGCAATCGTGCATCATGCTCGAATAAATTGCAGTTTAATCATGTGTCAATTTCAAGATTTAGTAGAGGTTGGAGATTAGCTTTACGATATTCTTACTACGGTTCCTTGCAAATGTTTCTGGATGTCTTATCCACTAATTGCAGTCCATTATCTTGTTCCTTAGACGGGATGGAAGGCAGAAAGGGGCTTGGCTTTATCCGAGCCTCTTACCCCGAAATGTGAGAATGATCAAAAGAAAAAAGAACATTTTAAATTTTCAGAACAACAGAAATCCATCAATGCTTTGAACTCCAAGTTTATTGGTAAATTTATCTAAATCATTTAGAATAGTTTGAGTTGGTGATTTGTTTCAATAATGTATTTCTTGAGAAAATTACATCACCGTCCGAATTTCACACTTTCCAGCTGTTTAATTTTCAGTTTTATAATAGTTTGACAACAAAATATCAGCTCCAACCAAACCAAGACCCTATGATGTTATCTACTCCAACAATCCTTTGGTAGAAAGCAAAAATAAGAAAATAAAATGGGCATCCAAGACAAGGTTCAAGCAACAATGGAAGAGGAGAAACTGATAAATGAGGAGCTAGAGGCAGGAAACAGGGTTTTGTCATAAAATCAGATTTCTCCCAGACCTTAACATCCACTTTCATATTACGACCACTCAGACATGGATAGATCTAAACATCCAAATTAAACATGTGCCAGGAACCAGATTTAATGCCTAGCTTATGGAATGGTAAGCAGGATAGTAACAATAAACAAACCATGCAGGCATGCACTTATTAGAGCGATTGTAATCACCCGAGTCAGTTCAGTAAATCAATGCTCCACATAAAGGACAAAACATCTGAATTCTTAGCCTCACTTAGTCTTCGATTCGGCTCTGTGTATACAGATCTGCAGAGGTTGTTTCACCTCGTACATTAGTACTTCTATTAAGTTGGCCTAAACACCACAAACCATGTGATCAGACCATCAAAGCCGGTTGATTAGATGGCTGAGTTTGAACCTATTAACAATAACAGGCTTAGCCTGGGATAATATTTAATTCCAGCTTTGCCATCGACGCAGTCACAAAAAGTGAACGGGATAATTTTGCCTGCTTGCATCACAACAATAGAGTAAGTCGTGTCCCGTGATATATGTGTTGATTTTACAATATCGATCACGTAATGTGACATGACTATAGCAATTATCCCGACTCATGATATTTTTCATGTAATTGGAAAAACCTATGATGATGGTTTTGGAATTTTTTTCATCTCATTTTTCCTTCAAATGAAGGTTGCAACAGGAAGGGCGACCGGGCGTAAAACTTTATCACTTTGTTTTTTGCATGAATTATAGTGTTGACTAATTTTAGAAATTAATTGGCACTATAATCTGCATGTCACCGACCGCAACATAGTTGGGATTCAGGTGCAGTTGATGATGATGCTACGATAATAGGGTACTTAATGAACATAAAACTCCTAATAACCATAGAGTATAACAAAAGAAGAGGGGACTTGGGATGTCAGGAAAATACCTTAGAAGAAAAGGAACAACCATTTAAGTGTTCTGAAAACATAGCTGGGAATCTGTGGCCTTGTTTAGCATGAGCAGGCAATGTAGAGCCGAAATCAGCTGTTAATCCACCTATCGGCTCTTTTTCAACACCATTTACCCACCTCTTGACCTTAACCTGGAAGAACAAAATAAAGAAATTGATCTAAATTTCCTTTGAATACCATTACACCAAAATGTAACTTTTACTAAACAAAATTCAATACTCGACATATTACATCTAACAAATTTTTCAATTAGATGAAAGAGAAGGAAGCACATGAAAGTAGGTAATGCCAATACAATCAACAATTTTTCAGGCAACGCGATTAAGATGGGAAAGAACAAAAGAGCTGAACTGGTAACGAGGTTAAACATTCATACCAAACGGAAGTCATTTCGGCAGACAGCGGATTCACCAGAAGGGGCAGCTAGTGAGACATCATCGGCGACAGCGATTGATGACAGGAAAAACAAAAAAAGCCCCAATCGGATTACAACAATCAACCCCAAAGATAATTGATATGCTGAAGCAGCAGCCATACCTAAAGTTAGGTCTTTTTTCCTATTCGGCCGAGGCTGTAATGCCTATTCTTGTCCGACACTTTTCTATATTATCTCCGGGCTGAGAGCATTGATGAGTAAATGGATCAACAAATGAAGTAAATGGTTATTCGAGAAGATGTGTTCAAGAAATTTGGAGGGGAGAGAATGAGACGATAGACAAGAACAGATCGAACAGTTATTTGCATGAGGTTCCGATTGTTTTGGGTCTGGATGCACGTTAGCTTTATTCCACTCTCGGTATTTTTGTGTATTTACTAGTTGGGGTCTGGATGCACGTTGGCTTTATTCCACTCTCGGTATTTTTGTCATTTTGTGTATTACTAAGATGTCCATCCAATACATAAGAAATATTTAAAATTACGAAGATTCACGTCATTTATTGCGTATCAGATATCTAAGTGTTCTTTGCATAATATTTGTGTAAATTGTTTAGTTATAAGCATGATGGTGAACTTTATAATTGGGATATATTAAGAGATTGAACAATACCGTAATACTTTCATTAAAATTACTGATGGTCATGCTAAAATAACAAAACATAAGTATAACAACTCAATACCGATACACATATCAAACTCTTTATATGTGGTTCATAGAAGTACTAAGCAAATGACATAACAGAATTAGCATAAACTTCAATGATACAATGTAGACGACGAAACATCTACATAACAAAGTTGTCATAATCTTCTTGCCCGTCATTGCTTGTAGCTTAGTTTTTGAATGGTTTCTCTTCATATTCGGTATGCGACCATGTTCAATTGATAAATAAGTACACCCGAGAAATGTCACTTCAATCCCAAATAAGCAATATCGTACAAAAACCCCATAGTCATTTTCTTAAAATAATACCAATTCTAGCCGTGAAATAATTAACCCCGCAAAAATTTGTAAGTTCAAAATACTACTCATTATACCAAATAAATTATTAAAGCATTATGTATCCACAAAATAATGTTCGAATAACATGTTACGATAATAATTAGCCCATCTTTTCAGTTTACAGCCCAATCCAAGAGATAGGATAGTAATCCAGTCCACTATCTATCCAAATACAAGGTTTATAAAACTTATATACACAATCCTTATCTCATAATATAACCTAAAAGTCCTCTCTTAGGAGACGCGCAGTCACCTAATCTTTCTCATCTTCATCAAACCGCCATCACCATCATCCTTCCCAACAACAAAAAATGCAGTAATCATCCTTGCATCCACCATCTCCATATCACAATATACCCACAAACCATAACCCATATGCTATGAACCATACTTCTTTCGTGTTTCTTTAATCCCAACCCGAAGAACAAATCTTTCACGTAAAAAAATTTACCAAGGGTTCTACGTTTTTTTTCTTCAGAGGTAGCAAGAGTTTCGGCTTCAAGATCTCATATAAGGTCTCGGGTAGGTTCCTGTTATGATTCTCGTTCTTTAGATCTATGAGGATATGGGTTCATACTAAAAAATCTTTAAAAGATAAGAAAAAGTTGAACCGAATCTGAGATTACTTTGTATTTTCATCTCTTGTTTGTTTGATGTGAGTTGGGGAGAGACTGTGAGGGTCCATGGTTGTGTCTAGATGTAGGTAATTGATCTTGGTTTCGTGAGTTGTGTGACATAGTGTATGCAGATCTTGATTATGGATTTGAAGGTGTGATAAGCTAAGCCAAGGGAGGATGTTATTTATAGGTGCCAACTCGAGTATTGTTGATTTAATGCATGGGGTTATTGGAAGGGCTAAAGGCTAAGGGGAAAGGGCCGTGAAGAACTTGATATTAATGGCCTAAAGGGTAATGTGATGAAACTCTCAAATCATTAAGACTTGACCCTTCATATTCATCGTCCCTTTGTTTATCCAGGCGACATAATAAAGGCCTGCATCATCCCCTTTGTCTACCCAGGCGTTTAAGACTCCCATTAGGTTTTGGAAACTTGATGACTTCCATATTAAATTTAAGGACTGAGTCTTTATATATATAAGATAAGATACATAAAAAATAGCAAATTAATATTTAAGATATAAGAAATATATTATGCATAAAATTTTAATTACTAATATATAGAATATATTACAGATGAAGTATGCTACTCTTAATACGGTCACAAATTACAAATTTCTAAAAACTCTCTTATACACAATATTAATAGTTGTGTTGATATCTTTTTTCTCATTATCACGAATTAGAACTTTCAAATTTTTTCTATTTGTGACTCGATAAAAAGCAACATATAACTGACCATGACTAAAAACGGGCTTACGCAAATATAAACCAACATTAGTTAAGGATTGTTCTTGGCTTTTATTTATTGTCATCACATAGGGAACAGAGATATAAAATTGACGTCGTTGAAATTTGAAAGGTACTTTTGATTCAGAAGGAGTCATGGATAATTTAGGAATCAACACCAGTTCACCTGCACTTGTTCCTGTCATGATCTTTACTTGGAGAACGTGGTCTCCAAGCCTAGTAAAGAGTAATCGTGTAATGTTGCATAAACCCCGACTTGGATCAATATTCTGTAGTAACATCACTGGAATCCCAATTTTTAAATTTAGCTCATGATTTGCTAAGCCATAACATTTAATTCCGTTGAGAAATTCAGGATTATGGACATTTGTCAAATTATCTACAGCCAAATCAGACTTACTTGCACTATCAGAGCTCAAATATGGACGACTAACTCCAGTATTTTTTTCTATCATGTACTAGTTTATAGAATCAATAACATCCAAAGTGGGCGATAATATTCTACAAGAGTATATCATCGGGAATTGTATTACAGAAGATTCATCATCTCCTTCTCCAACTGTTCCATTTCCAATATCTTGTAACCATTCTGAAAATTCAGCTAAAGCAGAGGCATCACTTTCTGAACTAACACTTTGCAACCTCATATTTTTTGTCAACCGAAGAACTTCGCAAGAGTTCCAGATATAAGATGCATTAATAGTTGCATTTATTATATCTCGTCTTCGGCCTTTTGGTATAACTGGAAGTATTTGACAAAAATCTCCACCAAACACAACTGTCTTACCACCAAATGGCTTTATTTTAAAATATTTAATAATATTACTTTTTTATTTTTTTCAATATAATCAGTACGTTTTTATATAATTATTATATAGTTCTATATAATCTTTAAACTAAAATTAAGTTCAATATATATTTCTAATTTAAATTAAGTGTCACAATCTCTTAAAATTAAGCAATATTTGAGTTAAATATTGAACTATTAATAAAAAAATTACGTTAAATACAAACTAACTCAATCTATAAACTTTTCAAACAATTTAAAATCTAATATCATAATATCAACTTATACTATATTGTAATATATTTTTATATTTTAGATAACCATATATTAAGTATATATTTAATTTATGATCATTTTAAATATAAAAAATAATTATTTAATTGATAAATTTACTATAAAATTTTAATTTTAGTGTCATTAATATTTCAAGTTATTTTTATTTTCTCCATATCACAAAAATTGTTAATTATTTAATTTTATCTTATTATTAAGCAGTTAATAAATTTATTAACTAAATAATAACTTCAAGTATCTAGAAACTTATTAACTAAGTTTATTAACTAAATAATAACTAAATAACAAATTACAAATAAGTAACAATAAAATATCATCCCCCCCGACTCCCCCCATAAACCACACGCGTCTCCCATATTTTCCCACACCCCGTGTATGACCCCCTTACCAAGTGCGGTGTCTCTAGAAAACCCTAAAGACACATCTCTTTTTCAATCGCCGCCCACTTCCTCTATAAATCCCTCCACCGACTCTTGCCAACCCCCTTTACTCTGAGCGGCCGACTCTCTACCCCCACCATGTGGGTATCTCTTAAAAACCCTCTGGGACACTCGTCCCTGTAACACCCACAATCCACTCTGAGATATTACACGTCGCAGAACCTTTCCTCAAGGATCTACCAGGTTGGTAATAAAAATCAAACATCCTAACATCGCCTTTAAGACTAAAATGACCCAGTAGACCGATTTGGTCTTTTAATTAATACATACAACTCAATCTCAATACATACCCACGCAGGGGTCAAAATAAAACACGCTCCCGCACAACGGGGAAAATACTACAGTGAAAATAACTACAACTAAACCAATACAACATCGTACGGGTCCTCATATGATTAGTATCGATCATCATTCATCATCCTTCGTGCCAACCCTGTGTTATGCTCCCCAAAACGTGAATGAACCTGGACGCAAAACAGACATGCACCCCCCGATTTCTCGGGGTTAGCAAAATTCTACTATTTTGCTAGTGCAAGTACAAAGTACAAATACGAGTCATACAAATCATATTCCAAGAATAATAATAATCACGGGTCCTCAAGATTCAAACATAACGAAAAGAAACACTTCCCGAGGCCGAGTTGAGTAAAACTCTCCAAATTCGAAAGATCACAAATCAAGAGAATAATTTATAAAATGTTTTAAAATGCCCTCGGGAGTTTTAACGAAAAACCATTAAGGATTGTCGAATCCTTCTCTTTTCAAAGAAAACCAAAAGGGGTCACATCCCAAGATTTGCTTTCTCAAATAAAAACCAACAATAATTCACGGGGTCCACAACCCACACCACGTGTCCTAGACAGACATAAAATCAACATAACATAACCACCCAAGATACGAAATCTTGGTAACACGTCCAAGGTACTCGACCCTAACAAAACACATCCGTAATCATATCCCTGATACCGTGATTGCTTGCCACGTATCATAGTAAGTCTTCTTAGGCTCTCACAGTTGGACTGATCACATGCTGTGTCCTCACCACCATGATCACATGCCATGTGTCACCGTAGACATCATCCAAACATCACGACTGGACTATGACCACACATTCACAAATCACACAACACTACGGTACACATCACAATATCAAACAACAAAAAACATCCGTAATCATATCCCTGATACAGTGGTCGCTTGCCACGTATCACCGTAAGTCTTCTTAGGCTCTCA
Source organism: Orobanche coerulescens (assembly GCA_033398695.1). Classification (NCBI taxonomy): domain Eukaryota; kingdom Viridiplantae; phylum Streptophyta; class Magnoliopsida; order Lamiales; family Orobanchaceae; genus Orobanche; species Orobanche coerulescens. Next base: position 197,726,332 of record CM065801.1, on the reverse strand, counting down.
CGGTTGGACCGATCACTTGCCGTATCCTGACCACCATGATGACATGCCATGTGTCACCGTAGACCTCGTCCGAACATCACGGTTGGACTATGACCACACATTCACAAATCACACAACACAATACACTAAGGATATCACCATATTCCACCCAAAGGCAACAAACACATAGCACGACACAACTGTCGAATCACAATGCACCGAAATGAAATAATATATGTATATATGTATATTATCAAATCACAGCACCAACACAAACATATCCATAGGATTCACTTAATCATTCGCAAAACACAATATTCACAAAATACACACATATTTTGAAAGAGAGCCTTTAACGAGGCTAAACCGAATCCTTTGAAAGTTCTTTTCAAACAACCAAACAAACACACTTAGACGATCACCGATCATCATATCCACAAAATAAGAAATGTATGAACAAGGTACTTACCTCGAATAATCACGAATGCGGAGAATCGACTGAAGTAAGGCGACACGAACTGACTACGAATCCACCGACTCCGCTGAACACCAATCCGCGACAATAAACAATAAACGACAATAACAACAATGAAAATGAATTCCATAGCACGAGACCGCTGAATTCAAGGAACAAACGATGAAAGCTCAAGGGTTTCTCCCAAAACGGCTAAGAACACGAATCGACCTGACAAAAACATGAAAACAAAATTCTAAACTGTGGGTTATGATCAACATGACTAGACAACAACAAAGGAATCAACAATTTCGGATTAGAATCACGAACTCGAGACAAACCCCCAAATATCACAAATCTAGGATTTTAGAAAATACCTTGATTCACAAAAAGAAGGATGATTGGTAGATGATTAGATGATGATAACAAGCATCGGGATCTATGCTTTGATGACCCAGGATACTTCGAGGGATCGCCTCTGATAACCCTTGCCGAAAAGCCGCCCGAAGAGAACAAGAAAAGAAAATCCCGAAATGAAGACTGCTGCTCTAGTTTTTATAACTGGAGCAGAATAGCGCGCGCTAATAATGCTGTTAGCGTGCACTAATGGGGGTCAGTATCAGCTACTGACTTCTAAATCTGATCTTCGTTAGCGTGCGTTAATGACATGCTTAGCGTGCGCTAACGGGAACTAATTCCAGGTACTGACTCCTGAATCCGCTGCCCGATAGCGTGCGCTAAGGAATCCATTAGCGTGCGCTAATGCACCCAAAAACTACAGCAGTAGAGCTCTCAAAACGGGTTACAACGACGGACTCCTCCAATCGGAATACCAAGTTCAAGATACACATGGAAAGCTCCAGAATATGATCATACTAAGAGCTTGAGCTCCAATCCAACTCACACGCGACCATGAAAAGAGTCGAAACAACAAATATGAAGGCGGATACCCACAACTTTGGGAAATTACAAAATGGCCCAAAATGCCCGAAAATCACGATACGTGATCGAATAACCAAACCGAAGTTCACAACACGTCTAACAAAGTTAAACGGACTTTGAAGGAACACGAAACGGCATTTTCGAGCAAGATTCGCAAGAATCAAACTCAAGCGCGGAAAAGTCGCTTAAGAACACGGAACTCAAAAAAACAACACCGAAACGAACTCGGATGACAAAAAGTGCAGAATTAATCATCATCAGAATGACGAAAAGGTCACAAGCGAGCCATTAAAACGGACTCTTGCCAAATGTTTTTTACCGAAAATCAAAATTGCGGATATTACATACTACCCTCCTTAAAAGAAGTTCCGTCCCGAAACTTAAAATAAGTAGAAAGAAGCAATATATTACTAGGAACATCTTCACGAGATACATAAGAACCGAATAACTCATGCCCATCGGCGAAACACTACAAGCAATGCAAGAAACATACAGCGTGAAATCACGCTCGACGAAAACCATCACAATGTCACAAGCAGAGACATAAGAAAACCAACAAGTGTCAAGTATCACCAAATAGATAGAAAAATCAAGTCAATTATCCAAACAATCACAAAACAAAAGGTACCTATTACAAGTAAACACGCACAGTCGAAAAATAGAAATTAAACACACAACGGTCCGCGAGGGTAACCACGAAGAACTCCGACCACGCCGAAATTCTCAAAAACCACACTAGGCATCTCCATGTCCTTTCGGAGCAAAGATGCAAACTCGATACCCAAATATCTCAGCTACCGTCTCGCAATGCACGACCCGGTGTCCCAACTAACCGCAATCGAAACATCTGACTAACGGTGAACGAAAATTCTTCGCCCCGCTCGACTACAGTTATAACACGTCTTCGTGCTGCTCACATTACTCACTGCAGGGGTAATACTCTCCCCATGTTCACGCGATCGAGGAACCTTCTTAGAATGGCGACGCGAAGTCCCAGTCCCAGGGGGCCCACTCCACTGACTTCTTGAGAAGTTCCCAACAATTTTCAGTTTCTTCGATTCGGACAAACGCTCCGTCTATGATACAAATAGCTCATAGGCTAACGCCCTATTCTGATACTCTCTCAATGAAGTACAAGTGAAACCCGCCATGTACTGACGAATCTCCGGCTTCATTCTCCTGATAAAGTGACAGATCTTATCCTCCTCTGTCCTCACCTGGTCCTGCACATAGCTGAACTGTTTGCTATAATCAATAATAGCTTGAGACAGCGGTACATCTTGCGGTTTCGCCGAAAAGAATTCATTAATCCTCTTATTCCTGATCGGTTCCGGACAAAACTCATCTCTCATGAATCTCTGGAACTCTGCCCACAGAGGCTTAACAACCTCCCACCAATTAGCGGCATCTTTGTCAAGGAGATACTGAGCGACAGGCACCTTATGATCTTCTGGACAATCAACTACCTCAAATATCTTTTCCAAATGGAAAAGCCAACCATCCCAGCCCAATGCATCTGCGGCACCAGCGAAACGGGAGGGATTCATACGAACCACTTCTCGAAGCCACTGATTTGCGCCAATATTTTGGGTCACATCTGCATTACGTTGAACTGCTTGGGTCAACTAAGTCATCTATGCATCTACCTGCTGCAAAATAGTGGCAACACCGATACCAACACCAACACCGGTAGTATAATCCTGATCACGCGTCTGGCCGCCACGACCACGACCCCTACCCCTCGGCATACTGAATAAGTAACCACTCAGCACAAGCGAAAATCATAACACAATCACATACAACAATTACCATCCTAAGGCAACCCACATACACAAAATCACAGCAACGACGACATCCGTTCGGCGATTTCAACGGCCCGAATGATAACCAGCGCACAATTACAAAACATCATGAAACAATCACATGTGTACACAATCATACAAACCCAAGCTCTAACAGCTCGCACACGTGCGATAACACGCAAATCACCACGAAGCGACAAACATTTAATACCAACATCACACCTCTCACAGAAGACTAACACCCTAATGACAAAGCTAACATCATACACACATTCCTTGACCGCAAACAGGAAATGATAGGTTTCAAAAATGAAAGCCACTTTTTTAAAAAAAATGGAAACACCAGTTGATCTTGAGTATCACATTTCGAAAAAGTAATACAACATCGTTATCGTGATTTTGAGAAAAAAAATCGTCTTACGTTTGATAAAAATGAGGATGTCTTTCCTTTAGTTAAAACTTTAAATATTTTGGTCCTCAAAGTGGAAGAATTTTAAAACATACAGTTGTACTAGTGGGCACCTTGAAAATACCGCGAGGAAATAATCCATTTTAAAAATACGTCTTGAAATTTATTCTCTAAGATACTCAAAACTTTCAAAAATCCATTCGGCCTTAATGCCCACAAAAACTCACACGTTACAAAGTTTATGTTAAGCCTCTGCTCCGTACCGACATTCGCTTACACATCTCATAGTACATGCATCAAATTGTTTCAAAGGGCGATTTACATCTGACTACCTTTTTAGATGATCTAATTACAGTTTGGTCCCTATTGTTTCAGATATTGCAATGAAGGACAAACTTTGCACTGTACAGAAACTATATTTACAACGAAGGACAAAAGTCAAATTTTCAGATGATGTCACTGGAGAGAGAGTACTGATATCCCGAATTTGCCCTTTTATATTTCCTTTTCTTGTTTACCCATTTATTTTTCGCCTCACGTGGGTGGCACATGCTGGACCTCATTGTAATATATATAACACTTTTGGACTTCAGTGTAATAAATTTTCAAGCTTTTTAGAGAAAAATATTTTTTCCAAAAAAGAAAGTATTTTCTGGAAAAAAAAATTATTTTTCGAAAAAATAAAAAAAAATTATTTTCTGGGGAAAAAATTATCTTTTCCAAAAAAATATTATTTTATGGAATTTTTATTTTTTTCGAAAAATTAAAAAATATTTTATGGAGAAAAAATTATTTTTGGGCAAAATAATATTTTTTCGAAATAAAATTATTTTCTGGAAAAAATATTATTTTTTAGAAAAAATAAAACTATTTTCTGGAAAAAAAATATAAAAAATTTTTTTTTCGAAAAAATTAAAAAAATATTTTCTGGAGAAAAAGGTATTTTTTGGCAAAATAATATTTTTTTCGAAATTAAATTATTTTCTGGAAAAAAATATTATTTTTTCGAAAAAATAAAATTATTTTCTGAAAAAAAAATAAAAAAAAATATTTTTTCGAAAAAACTAAAAAAATATTTTCTGGAGGAAAAAATGTTTTTTGGCAAAATAATATTTTTTTCGAAATAAAATTATTTTCTTGAAAAAATATTATTTTTTCGAAAAAATAAAATTATTTTCTGGAAAAAAAAGTAAAATAAAATATTTTTGCGAAAAAAATATATTTTCTGGAAAAAAATTATATTTCGAAAAAAAATTATTTTCTGAAAAAAGAATATTTTTTAAAAGAAATGTATTAGCCAAACACTATAATAATTTATAAGCTATTTGTTTAATATGAAATGTATTTTAAAAGAAATGTTTTATTAATGTAAATAGAGGGGCATTTTCGTCTTTTTAATAGAAGTAAACACCAATTCAGATTTTTGTCCTTCGCTGTAATTTATGAAACAATAGGGACTAAAGTGTAAAGAGGTCATCTAATAGGGTAGTTGGTTGTAATTTCCCCTTGTTTCAAAATCAAGACATGTCTTTTCCCGGAAAACAAACAGTCAATAATCACAGTTGAAACGCCTAGGACCGGGGCTAAACCACTGGTCCCATCTGAGGCCTCTACGGACTGGCTATCCAAACAAGCGAGCGAAATCACAGATTCCCCCAAGGCCTCGTCGGATCCTCCTGGAGTGAGCAAATCACACACATGACTCGCCTAGGACCGGGGCAAAACCACTGGTCCCATCCGAGGCGTCTACGGACCCTCCCGAACCGGCTATCCAAACAAGCTCGTGAATCAGGGGCGAAATCACAGATTCCTCTGAGGCCTCATCGGACCCTCCCGGAGTGAGCAAATCACACACATATACATTACCATTCCATGTTAAGCATAAAGGGTTTCACAAGAATACTTGCAAAACAAACAAATCATTTTGGAAATCATTAGCAGCGGACAAAATCAACAGTAAAAAATACATTAGCAGCGATACCACTCCTCATATAAAAAAAATATGAGAGTTAAATAGACACATATCACGAAATCAAAATCTATATAAAGATTCCATCACTTAACAAATAATCATACAATTAGCTCGTGTCACACGAGGCACAACACAAAGAAGAGAGACTTACATCCACAGGTCGCACGAAGATGATGATCGCTCCATGATACTAATCACGACCAACAAACTCAAACGACGCGTCGTGACACGACTCAATCAGGCACGACCTGACTAAAAACAACTCAACAATACACACTAGACTCGACAACATAGGTTTCCGCAACCTATTTCTCTGATACAATTTATGTAACACCCCCAATCCACTCTAGGATATTACACGCCGTAGACCCTTTCCTCAAGGATCTACCAGGCTGGTAATAAGAATTAAACATCTCAACATCGCTTTTATGGCTAAAATGACCCAGTAGACCGATTTGGTCTTTCAATTAATACATACAACTCAATCTCAATACATACCCACGCAGGGGTCAAAATACAACACGGTCCCATACAAAGGGGAAAACTACAGCGGAAATAACTACAACTAAACCAATACAACATCGTATGGGTCCTCATGTGATTAGTATCGATCATCATTCATCATCCTTCGTGCCAACCCTGTGTTATGCTCCCCAAAACCTGAATGAACTTGGACGCAAAACAGACATCCACCCCCCAGTTACTCGAAGGTTAGCAAAATTTCACTATTTTGCTAGTGCAAGTACAAAAGTGCAAATACGAGTCATACAAATCATATTCCAAGAATAATAATAGTAATCAGGAATCCTCAAGATTCAAACATAACGAAAAGAAACACTTCCCGAGGCCGAGAGTTTGAGTAAAACTTTCCAAATTCGAAAGATCACAAATCAAGAGAACAATTTATAAAATGTTTTAAAATGTCATCGGGAGTTTTAACGGAAAACCATTAATGATTGTCGAATCCTTCTCTTTTCAAATAAAACCAAAAGGGGTCACATCTCAAGATTTGCTTTCTCAAATAAAAAACAACAATAATTCACGGGGTCCACAACCCACACCACGTGTCCTCGACGGACATAAAATCAACTTAACATAACCACTCAAGATACGAAATCTTGGTAACACGTCCAAGGTACTCGATCCTAACAAAACACATCCGTAATCATATCCCTGATACCGTGATCGCTTGCCACGCATCACCGTAAGTCTTCTTAGGCTCTCATGGTTGGACCGATCACTTGCCGTGTCCTGACCACCATGATCACATGCCATGTGTCACCGTAGACCTCGTTCGAACATCACGGCTGGACTATGACCACACATTTACAGATCACACAACACTAAGGTACACATCACAATATCAAGCAACAAAACACATCCGTAATCATATCCCTGATACCGTGGCTTGCCATGTATCACCGTAAGTCTTCTTAGGCTCTCACAGTTGGACCGGTCACTTACCGTGTCCTGACCACCATGATCACATGTCATGTGTCACCGTAGACCTCGTCCGAACATCATGGTTGGACTATGACCACACATTCACAAATCACACAACACAATACACCAATGATATCACCATAATCTACCCAAAGGCAACAAACACATAGCACGGCACAATTGTCGAATCACAACGCACCGAAATGAGATAATATATGTATATATGTATATTATCAAATCACAACACCAACATCAAACATATCCATAGGATTCTCTTAATCATTCACAAAACACAACATTCACAAAATACACACACGTTTTGAAAGAGAGCCTTTAACGAGGCTAAACCGATCATTTGAAAGTTCCTTTCAAGCAACCAAACAAACACACTTAGACGATCACCGATCATCATATCCACAAAATAAGAAATGTATGAACAAGGTACTTACCTCGAATAATCACGAATGCAGATAATGGACCGAAGTAAGGTGACACAAACCGACTACGAATCCGCCGACTACACTGAACACCAATCCGCGATAATAAACTACAAACGACAATAACAACAATGAAAATGAATTCCATAGCACGACCTAAAGCCGCTGAATTCAAGGAACAAATGACGAAAGTTCAAGGGTTACCCCCAAAACGGCCAAGAACACGAATCGACCCGACAAAAACATGAAAACAAAATTCTATACTGTGGGTTATGATCAACATGACTAGACAACAACAAAGGAATCAATGATTTCGGATTAGAATCACGAAATCGAGACAAACCCCCAAATATCACAAATCTAGGATTTTAGAAAATACCTTGATTCACAAAAAGAAGGATGATTGGTAGATGATTAGATGATGATAACAAGCATCGGGATCTATGCTATGATTGTAATATTCACAATTTTCCTTTATTCTGGTATTTTTCATTTTGGTGTATTTTTTGTTTTTAGTAACTCGCTTGTAACTGTATTGATATTTCGAGAATATTTAATACTGGACTTTTTGTCATCCGAGCTTGTTTTGGACTTGTTTTACCCAATTCCGCGTTCATTGTCCTTCTGATCGCTATTTGGTTCGATTCTCGTAATCGTTGTTTGGAACTGTCGTTTCGGGGTTGCCATAAATCCGTATTATGTTATTATGTATGTTGTGAGCTTTCGTTTGGTGTTTCGATTGTGTATCATGTATTTCGGATGTTTTGGGCTGTTTTGTAATTTCCTAAAGTTATGGGGTAATTACTATGTTGTCGTTTTCCGAACCCTTGGGTAGTCAGAATCATGTTTTCTTTTAGTACTCTAGTTCGGACTCGAACTCGTTGTGCGTGTATCTTTTTCAGTCCGTTGTTTGGTGTCGGGTGCACATTGTTTTCATCTGGGGGAGAATTCGTCGTTTTCCAAGTGCTGTCTGTACTACTGTCTGCGCTCATTAGCGCACGCTAGTCCCGTTGTGTAGCGCACGCTAATTTCGCTGAGTAGCGCATGCTAACTTCGCCAGTAACGCACGCTAATGGTTCGAGTACAACAGTGACAGTAAGTTGTTTCTGCTCTCTGGACGAGCAGTTTAACGCACGCTAAGTTTGTGTATTAGCACACGCTATGGTTGAGGCTTAGCGCACGCTAGGTGTTTGGCAGCGCACGCTAATTTGGTATTTCATTTGAGGCAGAATGTTTCTGGACTCTAGAAACGAATAGGTAGCGCACACTATGGCTCGTTAGCACGCGCTATCGGGGGGCTATTAGCGCACGTTATTTACGGGTAGCGCACGCTAACGGGTCAGAACCAAAGGTTCTGGACCAAGTTTGGCTGGTTAGCGCGCGCTAACCATAAGCCGTTAGCGCGCGCTAAACCGTCCGGGTATATATACCCGAGAGTTGACCTCAGACGCATCTATTTCTCATTTTTCTTCTTTCCCCATGGCTTGAGCGATCTAGAGGCAATTTTGAGGTGATTTCTTCTTCCAATCACCTCAACTATCATATTCCTTGAGTTCTTGGTGTGGATTAACAATATCTACTTGTGTTCTTCGTCTTTGATCCAAGGTAATCTCCTAGAACCCTATTTTTGGGAAATTTAGGGGTTTTCGATTTAATGTCCAATTCATTCCGTATTGTTGATTAATCCATGATGTATGTGATTAATCTTAGTGGTATTCATGTTTTCCCTATGAGTTCATGGTAAATTTCGTGGTATTTGTGAAATCGAGAGGGTTCGGTCGCGACCAACCCTCGTTGTTGTTTTTGTACGAATTTGCATGAATCATAAGTGGGTTCTCGAGTGTATTCCGTTTTCGTACTCGTGTAGAATTTGTTGTGATTGTATTCTTCAAATCGTTAGGTTCGTGATCGTCGGTTCCTAGCAAGCGTAGTTGATTCTCCCGCTCATTTCGTCGTCAATATTCTCAAGGCAAGTATTCTTGTGAAACCCTTATGCTTAACATGAAATGGTAATGTATATGTGTGTGCTTTTCTCACTCCGGGAGGGTCCGAAGGGGCCTTGGAGGAATCTGTAATTTCGCTCCTGATTCACGAGCTTGTTTGGATAGCCAGTCCGGGAGGGTCCATAGAGGCCTCGGATGGGACCAGTGGTTTCGCCCCGGTCCTAGGCGAGTCATGTGTGTGATTTTTAACTATGGCCAGTCCGGGAGGGTCCGTAGAGGCCTCGTATAGGACCAGTGGTTTAGCCCCAGTCCTAGGCAACTTTTCAACTGTGATTATTGACTGCTTGTTTTCCGGGAAAAGACATATCTTGTTTTGAATTTGAAACGATTTGATGCATGTACTATGAAATGTGTAAGCAATTGATTTGCCTTGATTACTTATACTAGCGTAATTGCTAACACCTTTGGGGACCCGTTTTGGGGAAATTCGTGTTATGGATTTCTGGTTGCGTTCAGCCGGTCGATCAGGCACTGGAGTAGTACGAGGATGCTGGCCAGGGTTGTTGACATGTGCAATTCAGTCCCTTTATTTTAGATGTCCATTTCAAAACGTTTGTTTTTTTCAAACTTGTAAACTGTTAGTGTAACACCCCCAAATCCCATTGGGTTATTACAGTGCCGTGGACCCCACACCTGGCGATCCACCAAGCGAACATGACTAAAATACATTAAATTAACCAACAAGGGAGATCACAGTCCCTACCATGATATCCGACACGATATTCCGATAAGGAACTTCAACGACAACGATGGGCCTACATGGCCAAAATAAAAAAAAATACAACAACATCCACGAGCATCTGCTCGGGTAATACATAATGACAATGACTGACAAACTGGAGAACACTCCAACTGACTGACCAACATGAATAACTCGGACTAGTATCGCTCGAATGCCTCATCGCCATCCTCATGCCTCTGTGTCTCAACTCTCTCCTCAAGCACCTAAAACATGAAAACATGTTCCGCCCCCACGGGGTCAGTCATCCAGATAATGAACATCAAATACATGTATAACATGATATGCATCCAAAGGCAGAATGAAACAGTACAATGATAATAATAATAATAATACGAGATGCTCACAAACCAAGGTAAGAACCGAGCATTACAGCTAGGCATATAAGCTATTTCCTGTATTGTTTATGCCTCTAAGCCTTCGGTCAGGATCATTATCTGTTCCTCTCCACCAATTCGATAAGGAGCCCTTGCCTCGATTCTGATAAATCTCTCTTCCTTCGGATGATTAGTCGAAGGCAAGAATCCAGTCTTCTGGGTGGGGTGACCCTTTCGCCTCTTTTGTGCTTAGACTTCATTTGTAGTTGCAAGGGGAGCAGGCCTTGCTCGAGCATCTTTGTAAACTCTTATGCGGCTTCCGTCAGGGTCTTGAATTTGTTGAACATGGCGGACTCCTTGATGAGATATATAAAGTATCTCAATAGCTCGTTTTTCCTCTAGTTCTTCACTTCTTCGGGAGTTGGATGACGGCTAGCAGGAAATTTGATTTCACCCAATCTTTGCACATTATTTTTCCAAGGAAACTTGGGATCGTGGAACTCAGGACGAGAACTAGTTACCCAGTATCCATATGCCGGTGAGGCCAGGAGGCCTATTGCGGCGGTCATGCTTTCTTCCAGTATAGCGTCAAATTCTCTCTCTTTCTCCAATCTCCAGTGCCTTGCAGCTTCTCTCGACTCTTCCGCTTTTTTGGCTTCATCAAGTGAGGAGACCTTAACATCAATGCTCTCCAGGAGCTTCATCGCGCTGTCCTGTTTGGTATCTAGACTTGAGATCTTGGAAACCAAGGAACTGAGTACCACTGACATGCCGTTAATCTTAGCATCGTGGCCTGTCAGTTTAGAGTCGATTACTAGAAGGGCGGCTACAGTCTTTGCTTCTGAGATACGGAGGTTTGCCTGCTCATCTCTGAGAATTTCTTCCTGGCGTTTTTGTAGTTGAAGAGAGCTTGCTTCAATGTACTCGGCAGAATGCATAAAGCCTCTTCAACCTTAGTAATTTCACACTTCAGGCCAGTCATTTCATCGATAGCAGTCCCATGCAGCCAATCAAGTTGTTTGCCAACGTTGTAGAGGGCATCTACAGCATCTTGTAGAAACACTGTTTGGCATCCAAGGGCGTGCAACTGCTCTATCTTCTCTTCAGTGCACGGAGAGTTGGGGTGCATAAGTTTTTATTCAGCTCCATTGAGTTGTCGCATAGCCACATGATTGCGTGACTGGTATGGTCTATCCTCAGGTAGGAAACCGTCATCGGATTCCACTATTGGTGGTGATGCAGGGGCATCAGTTGTAGGCATGGCTGATGGTTGGTCAGCCTGTTTGATTTGTGCTTCTGTAGACAGGGGTACATGAGGGACTGAATCCTCCTGCTGTCTCTCAGCATCTGCCTTCTCCGGCAGAGGGACTGATTCCTCGTGTGGGATGGCGCGGGCTTGATCTTCTTCAGCAGCGACAGGCTCGGGCGCCTGTGCTGAAACTGTTGATTATTCAGCGACAAGAGGGACTGATTCCTCCTTGTCTTGGGCTGTTTCTTGCTGTGGGGGAGGGGACTGTTGTTGGCTTGAGGTCCCTGTTCTCTAGCTTCTTCACGGCTCATTCTCAGACCTGCCTGAAAGGCGTCGTTGTCGTCTGAGTCGTGGTCCGATTTGGGGCTGATAGGAACAATGTCTTTTGACTTCGATTTGCCTTTCAATCGTGCTTGCTCTTTTACGAGAAAATGGCTCTTGATTAGCTCTTGGCAAAAGTTGTTGTCCCATTGAATATGGACTTCGATGTTCTGGGAATCGGTCACCTCCAGAACAAATGATTCTTCTTCCTTCCACTCGCTCCAGTTGTACAGGGTTTCGTATGGAGTGACCCTGTAGGTCTTCCACTGAACAAAGGGTTCAAAAGCCTGTTCAATCTGTACTGACAGCAAAGTGTTATAGATTAGAGTATTGGGGAAGGGGATGCGTACAGTATGTGGGTCTACTTTAGGCACAAGTTCCTCGATAGGTATGGGAACCTGTTTCGGAGATGGATCCCGAAAAGGGCTTGGTACCCTGTGTAACACCCCCAAGACGTTCAGGGCATATTACAGTGCCGTGGACCCCACTCCTTGGAATCTACCAGACTGACACACAAACTTGACATGACAACAGTGATAAACATCATCAAAATACGGATAATTTCTCAACCCAAGACATACCAAATAAGTAGACCGACTCAACAGTGCAATACAACATCAATCAAAACCCAAATCGGGTACACAACATTCACAATGTTCCAAAAGAAAGAACTACTCGAGTACTGAAGCAAACGATATGATTAATAAAAATCAAAAGACGTGACATCAACAAACGACCATTTGAACAGATTCACTCTTGCCCATTATCCTCGTACTGCCTGCATGCTCGTTCGCCTCCAAGACCTTTACCTGAAATACAAAAGTATTTCCCCCGTTTAAGGGGTTAGCGACAACTGCTAGTGCAAGTACAATCCATTTGAACTACTATTCTAATCAGATGAAATATGCGCCAAAATCATTTTAGAAAACATTTATATTCCGGAATATTATGGTTCACGAGCACAAAACACATTTCTCCAACCAAACATTTCAAAGGTTAACCGTTGGTACGAGACTCACGGCCACCGCACCCCGCAGAGGCCCCGTCGGACCATCCCTGGGTGGTTAACCCCAGTTCGTGATACGCATACACATGGAACTACATATCTCCAGAGGCCCCGTCGGACCGTCCCTGGGTGAACATACACATACACATCCACAACATACATGGAAAGCCATAATCCAAATACTAGAATATGCAACCACGTAAAGTACTTGCCTTTGAGACATCTTCGACGAAACGGGAACGGACAACGACTAGGAATGACCCGGAGGGAGCACGACCGTTCCTAAATGAAGGATTTACACAAATCAGTCCTACACGATAAAAATAATCGAATGGAATATGCCCACAACCCCAACTAACAATCATAAACATACACGGACGACGAATATGGGCAAGGGTTTTCACAAAACCTCTCCAAATCAACAATCCATGGATTAAACATAACGGAAACGGATTGGGAATCACACAACAACAATAATTGGTAAGAAATATCACAACATAAACGAACAATTCGAGTTCAATCTAGACAAATCCCGAAAAACCTCCAAAATGGATAAAGGTAGGGTTTTAAGCCAAATACCTTAGATTCGGACAGAGGAAGATGATTACGATAATGATAAACTTCACTAGGAACACAATAATCAATCTCTCAAGGAACTCCATGGACAAATCTTGAAAAATCTCTAAAATCCCTTCTTGTAACGCAGCGTTCGGACGAAGAAAGAAGAAGAAGAAGAAAATGACGCGATGCAGGGTCAACTCAGTTTTATAAAACCTGACCTCTGATTACGTACGTTAACATGATGATGTTAACGTACGCTACGCCCCTTACATACGTAACACTCAGGAGTTTGTGTACGTAATAGATCAGCAGAACAATCTGCCCAATTTGCCGAGGCCGATAGCGTACGCTACGCCAAACAGTTAGCGTACGCTATGAGAAGATTACGTACGTAACACACGCAAATTTACGTACGTAAGGACCTGGCAAAAACTGGACAGAACCCACTGTCCAAAATGTTGGGGACCATAACGTACATTATCAAAAGGGTGTAACGTGCGTTATGCAGGCATCGATAGCGCACGCTATGAAGTATGAATAACGTACGTTATGTAGGTTCGGGTTTCGGCGTATCTTCAGGTGCGACCATAATGTAGGTTCGTAACCGTATCTTCGATTCATATTCAGGTTCGGGTTTCGGCGTTGTCTGGGCCGTCGGAAGTGGCCACGGCCGAGTCACGGCCGCACATTTTGGAGCAGGTACTGGCCTGGCCGAGTTACGGCCATAAGGTGCCGGTTACGGCTGTAAGTGATCAGCAGGCATGGCCTGACGAATGCCGGTTATGGCCGTAAGCGCAGAGAGTTACGGCCGTACGGGCGCCAGGCAGCTTCCGGACGAATGCCGGTTACGGCCGTAAGGACCTGCCGAGTACGACCGTAAAGGCCGAGTTACGGTCGTAACCCTGTTGGCCATATATAGGCTGTGACCGGCCAGACCTCATTTTTATCATATTTCTTCACCCGGGTGGCGGCTGGCGACGGGAAAATCGGGGAGTGGAGTTTTTGGTCGATTCCACTTGATTTCTAAGCGTTTGTGAGGATTCTTGTCGATTATATCAACATCAAATCCTTGTTCTTCGTCGGATCGAGGTAATTTCCTGAAATCTCCTAGAAATTTATTTTCGGGATTTCTTCTTGATTTTCATTGTTCGTCTGAATTTGATGAATCGGTTGATGCTAGTGAACATTATTAATCGTGTTCTATGGATGGTATATCCATATCTTCGATTCGTTCAACCCGATTGATGATTCTTAGGTTCTTGAGGAGAGTAATAAAGTAAATGACAAACGCCCGTCGTAAGGGGAAGAAATGCGATTTTACTAATTAGAAATTATCAATTCCGCCTCCCAATACATTGGAGAATGTATTTTTAAGCCTAAGAAACACATCTAAATCGATAATGACCCAAGATATCAAAATAAAAATGAAATATTATATAAATAAAGTGATATAAAGGCCGAAAGTGCGTGAAAACGGGGAAATTTAGGCTCGGGACCAGTTATGTCATGGCGGAACGCAATGAGTTCGACACGATTCACCGTTCCGCTTCCGGAAACATATTATAATAGGAATTCTGAGCGTCGGGTCACACGATGGGCGCGATAAGAGCTTCGCCGGCATGTGTGGTGGGTCCCGTAGCTCTTCCCGGTTCGAAAGTGATGGCTGTTGAAGTTCGGGTCGAATCTACCATAAGAGAATAGAATTTGGTTCTACTTCTGGGTGCGATCATACCAGCACTAATGCACCGGATCCCATCAGAACTCCGAAGCTAAGCGTGCTTGGGCGAGAGTAGTACTAGGATGGGTGACCCCCTGGGAAGTCCTCGTGTTGCACCCTCTTTTTTTCGTCCAGCGCTGCTCGATTCTTTTTTTACGCTCGATTTTTCGTTTTATTAGGAATTCTCCATGGTGATCCTTCCACCTACGGTCCAAAGAAGCATTGGATATGAAGCTTATTGAAAATGATATACCGTCACGGGAGTAATAAAGTAAATGACAAACGCCCGTCGTAAGGGGAAGAAATGCGATTTTACTAATTAGAAATTATCAATTCCGCCTCCCAATACATTGGAGAATGTATTTTTAAGCCTAAGAAACACATCTAAATCGATAATGACCCAAGATATCAAAATAAAAATGAAATATTATATAAATAAAGTGATATAAAGGCCGAAAGTGTGTGAAAACGGGGAAATTTAGGCTCGGGACTAGTTATGTCATGGCGGAACGCAATGAGTTCGACACGATTCACCGTTCCGCTTCCGGAAACATATTATAATAGGAATTCTGAGCGTCGGGTCACACGATGGGCGCGAGAAGAGCTTCGCCGGCATGTGTGGTAGGTCCCATAGCTCCTCCCGGTTCGAAAGTGATGGTTGTTGAAGTTCAGGTCGAATCTACCATAAGATAATAGAATTTGGTTCTACTTCTGGGTGCGATCATACCAGCACTAATGCACCGGATCCCATCAGAACTCTGAAGCTAAGCGTGCTTGGGCGAGAGTAGTACTAGGATAGGTGACCCCCTGGGAAGTTCTCGTGTTGCACCCTCTTTTTTTTCCGTCCAGCGCTGCTCGATTCTTTTTTTACGCTCGATTTTTCGTTTTATTAGGAATTCTCCACGGTGATCCTTCCACCTACGGTCCAAAGAAGCATTGGATATGAAGCTTATTGAAAATGATATACCGTCACGGGAGTAATAAAGTAAATGACAAACGCCCGTCGTAAGGGGAAGAAATGCGATTTTACTAATTAGAAATTATCAAATTCCACCTCCCAATACATTGGAGAATGTATTTTTAAGCCTAAAAAACACATCCAAATCGATAATGACCCAAGATATCAAAATAAAAATGAAATATTATATAAATAAAGTGATATAAAGGCCGAAAGTGCGTGAAAACGGGGAAATTTAGGCTCGGGACCAGTTATGTCATGGCGGAACGCAATGAGTTCGACACGATTCGCCGTTCCGCTTCCGGAAACATATTATAATAGGAATTCTGAGCGTCGGGTCACACGATGGGCGCGAGAAGAGCTTCGCCGGCATGTGTGGTGGGTCCCATAGCTCTTCCCGGTTCGAAAGTGATGGTTGTTGAAGTTCGGGTAGAATCTACCATAACAGAATAGAATTTGGTTCTACTTCTGGGTGCGATCATACCAGCACTAATGCACCGGATCCCATCAGAACTCCGAAGCTAAGCGTGCTTGGGCGAGAGTAGTACTGGGATGGGTGACCCCCTGGGAAGTCCTCGTGTTGGTTGTGTTGATTTCGATTGATATTGTGTTATTGAATGAATTGTTTTTCATTCAAGGTTGTTCGAGTACTTGTGTTTATCAGAGGACGCCGTTCGTTGTTCGTGGAAGGATTTCATCGCCTTCAGTTGAGGCAAGTTTTATACTTGTACTGGTCAATGAGATTAATGTTATCATATATGTGTTTGAATGTGTTGTATCATTCCGAGACTTAGTCTCTTCATGAGTTCATTGATATTAAGGGATCATTCGATACGATACCTTTCAGCAATTATGCCAAATGTTTACTATTGTTTGTTAATGGCCGATAAGGCATTAAGATACTCGTTGTTAATGTTATTATCGATCACCGGTTCGCGGTATCGATGTATCGATTGCTGTTGTTAATATTGATGTCGATCCAAGACATTGTTGTAATTATTGTTATTAATGTTGGCGTCCTGTCATTCATGTTGTAATGGCCGATTGAAGGCATTGTCGTATTCGTTCTCATCTTCCACGTCGGTAGTCGATTAAAGGTGCCGAGGCATTCATTGTATCATTATTATCGATTGGCCGTTCTAAGGCAATCGAGGTTCTCAATCATTCGTTGTATCATTGTTATCGATTGGCCATTCTAAGGCAATCGAGGTGCTCAATCATTCATTGTATCATTGTTATGGATTGGCCATTCTAAGGCAATCGAGGTGCTCAATCATTCGTTGTATCATTTTTATTGATTGGCCGTTCTAAGGCAATCAAAATGTTCAATCATTCATGGGATCATTGTTATCGGTTGGCCACTCTAAGGCATCCGAGGTATTGAATCATCCGCTGCATCATTGTTATCGATTGACCATTTTAAGATAATCGAGGTATTGAATTGGGACCACTGAGGACGGTGCCCATCCGGAAGTCATTGTTGTCGTGTTGGCCGACTCAAGGCAGCACACTATCATTCTCGTGAATTCGGTAATCTTGGGATCGTTGCCGTTTTTGATTAGTTGTGTTTTGGAGGCTAGTCTCGGCTAGTGCTCGTTATGTGTTAGTTTGGGGCTTGAACCTTCGCGGTTGGTTTCCCAAAACACCTACAACTCAGTAGGTCACGGTCATGCTTATGATCTCATTATGGGTAAGTTTGGGGCTTGAACCTTCGCGGTTGGTTTCCCAACACCTACAATTCAGTAGGTCACGACCATTGGATAGTCTCATTGTGATACGTGTAATATCCGCAATTTCGGATTTCCGGTAATTTTCTTTTTTTCGGCGGAAGTCGGTTTCGACGACTCGCTTGGGACCGTCTCATCATTATGAGAATGATTAATTCTGCACTTTTTGTCATCTGAGTTCGTTTCGGTATTCTTTTGTTGAGTTCCGTGTTTCTTAACGACTTTTCCGCACTCGAGTTCGATTCTTGTGAATCTCGTTCGAAATTACTATTTCGAGTTTCCCGTAAGTCCGTTTAACTTTGTTAGACGTGTTGTGAACTTCGGTTTGGTTATTCGATCATGTATCGTGATTTTCGGACGTTTTGGGCCATTTTCGTAATTTCCCAAAGTTTGGGGTAATTACCTTCCGTTGTTGAATTTCGAGCCTTCGGGTGGTCTGAATCGTGTGTTCTCTTAGCTCTTAGATTCGTCTTTGCGAGTACTTCGTGACCGTATCTTCGATTCGTATTCAGGTTCGGGTTTCGGTGTCGTATTCTTGAGTTCAGTGTTATTAAACAATTTTTCCAAGTATGAGTCGACTTTGTAAAATCACCATAAACTCTTGGAAACTCCAAAGGTTTTGAATCTTTTCGATATTATATAGCATCAAGTTAGCTTTCCAATGGTTCAAACGGTGAGTCAATCGGAGTCCGGACGAGAGAGTTATGGTCGAAATAGCTCAGAAACTCATTTTCCAGTTTTGGCCGAGCGGCTCAGACTCGTGCCGCGCACACTTAGGGTCGGGCCATGCACATAGTGCAGATCAGCCTATTTGTACGGATTTTATGAGATGAATGCTCATTTCATCTCTTCCTTCATTCCTCCTCCTCTTGGGCGATCTTGTGGGCGATTTTTGGGCGTTTTTGCATCATCAATCCCAGAGAACTTCATATTCTTCAAGTTCTTGGTGTGGATTAATGACACCAACAATTGTTCTTCATCATTAATCCAAGGTAAATTCTTGAAACCCTACTTTTGGGTGAATTAGGGGTTTTTGTTCGTTTTGTCCGATTTAACCGTAATAACTTAGATTTGTGATGTATTGATGATTATTTAGATGTATTCTATCATTTCCCTTGTTATTCCATGGTTGGATCGTTTCGATTCGTTGTTTTGGTCGAGTTCTTAGTCAACGCCTTGAAGGTGTCCGACAAAAGGTCTTAGAGGGGGGATTGGGCGTTGTATGATTATTATCCATCGTACGATTGTTGATTTATCATTGGTATGACTTAGGGACGAAATTCTTGTGAAGAACTCGAGTCAGAACCCTTCCGTTCGTTGTCTTCTTCGGAGTCCGAGCTTCCCGGTCGAACCGTGTTCTTCGGAGTATTCGGTAGCGGTTATTAAGGCAAGTATTTTACTATACGAATTGTGTCTTGTGAATCGGGACATCGTATTATGGTTGTGATGCATTGGTTTACTTTCGTGTATATGCTTCGTATGAATTGATTATTACGAACAATTGATGGTAACGATAATACCTTCACTTAGTTAACATCGTGGAATTGTGTTGGATGTGCAAATCATCTAAGTTTGTGCCGGGCGTGGTTGGTCATTGTTGAGTCGTTGTGATGATCATGATATTTGTGTTGTTTTGGTTTACATACTTGATTGTACATTTCGGTGTAATGTGGAATGGCTTGACATTTGATGATTATGAGTTGTGTCGTGTCGATGTGTGTGCGTGTGTTCCAGGTAGGGTCTGACGAGGCCTCTGGAGTTCGGTACATGATGTGTACGAACAAGGTGTGTGATCCAGGTAGGGTCTGACGAGACCTCTGGAGTTTGGTACATGATGTGTACGAACAAGGTGTGTGATCCAGGTAGGGTCTGACGAGACCTCTGGAGTTCGGTACATGATGTGTACGAACGATGTGTGTGGCCGGGTAGGGTCCGTTGAGGCCTCCGGAGTTCGGTACATGATGTGTACGAACAGTGTGTGTGGCCGGGTAGGGTCCGCTGAGGCCTCTGGAGTTCGGTACATGATGTGTACGAACAGTGTGTGTGGTCCGGGTAAGGTCCGTCGAGGCCTCCGGAGTTCGGTACATGATGTGTACGAACAATGATCGTGTAGCAGTAATTGTTTGGGTAACATTTTAAATATGGATCTCGGACTCATAATGATATATTATTTAGTGTGCTTTGAAACGAGAATCGGGCTAAGGCCCTAATGTTTACGAAAAGGTTTTGTAAATTGGGACTCGAGGTCCAAAAGAATTTCTGCTTTAAAAATACCCGAGATGATGTGTTCCTTTTCAAATATCTCTTACTTGAGTTCGAAATTCTAAAACTTCTCGAGAATATTTTGATAATTGATTTCTGTATTAAATTCGTAGTTGCTATTTACTTGTTGCATTTCGTATCGTTTTATACTTGCACTAGTAAAACAGTGGAGTTTTACTAACCCCCGAGTAATCGGGGGGTGGATGTCTGTTCTGCGTCTAGGTACATGCAGGTTCAGGGGAGCAGTCACAGGATTGGCACAAGGGGATGACGAGCTGCGATACTAATCAATAGTCGAGAGTTGGTAGAGTTTGGTTGTATTGTTAAGCAATACCCCGAACTGTTTACCCTTTAGTTTCGGGGACGAAACTCCTTTTAAGGGGGGGAGTATGTAATACCCTCGCCTTTAATATTGTATTTCATGATTTAAGTTAAGTGTTTTCGCACCATATCTGTGATGTTGTAGCAAGTATCGACGAATTATGTTAAGTTGGATTCGTGGTCATTCATACTATAATAGTTGTTGGGTGATATTGGGAGAATTCCATTTATGCTTGTTATAGTACTTAACGTACGTTAACCTGTCTTCATAACGTACGCTATGTATGTCGCCTTACGTACGTAACATCAATACGTTAACGTACGTAATGCGGAAGATCCTCCAAATAGTCGCCTTTCGGGTGGGGCCGAGCAGGGTAGGTGGTCGAGTCGATCGCGACAAATTAAGTCAACGGCTATTACGTACGTAATAGCTACATAGTTACGTACGTAACGAATTGCGTGTTTTGAGGCGGTGAAATTTGATGAAATTGGTTACGTACGTAATGATCATAAGATTACGTACGTAAAGGCTATAACGTACGTTAACCACGTTCGTTAACGTACGTAATGTCAAGTTCAGATTATAAAAGTATGACTTGCCATTCACTTCCTACTCGACCTTTTTCAACCTCCCAACTGAAGAACGATTCCTTTCCCTTCCAACTTCGTTTCTAAGCCTTTCTAACTTGTGTTGGAGCCTCAACACTTGATTGGTGACTTGGAGAAGCTAGAGATTGAAGTGTATCCCTTGAAGTGTTGGTGTTGTTCTTCATTTTAAGGTTGGTCTTTCTTTAACTCATATCAATTCCATGATTATGATGATGTTAGTAGATAAATACTTCACATAATGTTAGTTTAAACTAGTGCAAACATGATAAGTTAATTGAATCATGCTCAAACTAAGTGAAGATTAACATTGAAGGTATTAGTGTTACTTCTTGTTGTAAATAACTTCCTAATGTGATTGTGTTGATAATGATATACTTAAAACCTGATGTATAACATGATAATTGGAAGTTAATTATAGTCTCAACACTAGGAACATGTTAGGGATGATATCCTTAATGATTAAAAGTGAGAAATGTTAAATTTGTCTTGAACATTCTATTGATTCTTGAAGGTAGTATGGAACCATGATTTTTGGCCTCTAAAACCTTTGTAATAAAATTGTTGGAAAGATTATATTAACCCTTTGAAGATGATCTTCGCTAGATGGGTTGAAGTTACTTCCAAAATTTCAAGTATCCAATGATATAACTAGGCTTTTAATAAATTCTTCAAAGTAAATCAATGAATGTTGATAGAAGGAAGTTGTAATCTTCATATGCTCGAATTTATCGATTTCATTAAAGGGTGTTAATCACTACATTAATAGGTTGATAATGTTCCTAGGATTGTGTTGAATATGATGATACAAATGCGGTAGATGAGTAGCCGAATTCCATTTCATTAATCCGGGCGTATTAAGAAACGTAAATTAAGATGATGTTCTTAGTTCACTAAAAACTTAAACTTATGTTTCATATAGTAAATCAAGTTTTGAATGTAATCGTTGGTAAAATAATGAAGAACGTAATTAAACACAAACCTATATCGTAATTGGAAGTGTCGATGATTTGAAAAGATATTTTCACGATATTACATTGATGACAAACTAGACATCAAGTATTTGACATTAAGGTTAGAATATGTGAACGAACATGATAAACATACAATGATTTGTAATAAGAACATTAAAATGATCAATAGGATGATTGATTTATTCAAGTAAAATTACGAATATTATTTATGTAATAATACCATTATCGTACAAATGTGTTGTTGAATGAATTACATTTCATTCAAGGTGCTTGTTCACGTGAGTATTGTTAGACGAGGATACCGTTCGTTTGACCATTCAAAGAAGGATTATTCATCCACGAAATTGAGGCAAGTTATCTTGCTTGGTTATAATGATGTGTGGATTCTTATGATGATTATGCATTTCGTGTATATGAAACACCTATAAACTTGTGTCTTGTGACTTGAGGTTGTTCTTAATGATGTCCCGTTTTCATCGTGGGATTGTATTCCCAAGTTCGTTACTTTTGGACCCTTGATATTGTTGAGCTTTATTGACACTTCGGTGAGTTGTTCGATTCCTTAGTAAAAGTGTAATTCGTTGAGTTTCGTTGTCATGTTGTATCGTGACATCTCTGGAGTCATATCTGCGCGCCGATTGGTTATGTGTAGGATTTTTAGCCGGACACTTGATGATCATGCGTGGAGGTTTTCCGCATTTAGATCGTGCACACGAGACGTAGTTCGTGAGGCTAATCAGGTACATCGTCCCACGTAGGGGTGGCATTTCGGAACCGAAAATTCAAAACCAAACCGAAAAAATCCGAAAAAAGAACCGAAGAACCGAAACCAAAGAAGACCGAACCGAAAAATAGAAAAACAGAACCGAACCGAATTGGTTTGGTTTGGTTCTCGGTTCGGGGTTGGACAGAGCCGAACCGAACCGAAATGGACCGAAGTCAAAGTCACATACTAAAATGACATCTTTTTGTGAGTTTTATGTGTTTGAGATTTTAATGTAATTTGTTTTTTTTAAGACCCTCATGGATCCAAGGAGGACCGATAATATGCTCGTGTAATTCGTGATTCAACTAATTTAGGTTTAGAGAATGATCTATTGTTATTTGTGATTGTTATATCTTTTGAGATATTTGTAAATTGCTGTGCAAGTCTACCTCTTATCTTGAGCATATATATATATAACTTAACTTATTCTATTGAATATAATATTTGAATTTATATTTTGAAGAACCGAAAAAACATCAAACCAAACCAAAACCGAACCGAATATTTATAAAACCGAATTTAACCGAACCGAACTTAAAAAAGAACCGAACCAAACCGAAACCGAATATTTGGTTCGGTTATTGGTTTCGGTCAAAAACCGAACCGAATGGAACCGAGTCCACCCCTAGTCCCACATATATTCTGGATTCCGTATACGGGGTGGACATGTGCACGGACACATTTCCGGATCGGGCGTACTGTGACGTCCGTCTTGAGCCATAGTATATGGTCGTTCGTATATTTGGTTATGTTCGACAGTTGGGACTGATTGTTTATACGCCTTCGGGGTATATTCAGTAGTCGGTGGATTTCTTGAGATCAGTATATATGAATTGTATAATGTCATGAGAATTACTATTATGTATAGCTGACCCTGTGGTTTGGGGCGAAATACTTGTATTTCAGGGCGAGGAAAGGGCAAGGCACAGGAGGAGCACTATGGCGACGGAGGATTCTGATGTATGCTATTTCGGGGCCCCCGAGTCTTTTGGTTGTTCGGTTATATTTTATTGTGCCTTTCATTTTTATTTTGTGTCGGATGAATGTACTAAGATTTGTTAGGTACTGCCCATCGTCATATGGTCTGTACCGAATTTGGATCCTGTGTTTGTTTGCCCGTATTTAAAGATATGAATAACTCATGCCCCACACCGGGGTTTTGATAAATGTTGTGGTATGGTGCCACGTTGTCAGATTTTAAATGTATATTGTGATATCGCCTGGTGGGTTCCATTAGGGGTCCACGGCACTGTAATAGCCACTGTTTTTGGGCTGTTACAAAAACCTCCAAAGTTGGAACTCAAAAAGCTGCCACCTCATTTGAAATATGCATTCCTGGGGCCCGACAACTCCCTTCTAGTTATTCTTTCGGCCACTTTAGCGGGAGATCAAGAGGCGTAATTATTAAGAGTTTTGAGGGAGTACAAATCTGCTCTTGGGTGGTCTATTGCGGATATTAAGGGGATCAGCCCGTCAATTTGCATGCACAAGATTTTGATGGAGGAAGACTACAAACCATCCGTGGAGCATCAACGCCGGCTGAATCCTAACATGAAGGAGGTGGTAAAAGTCGAGGTTTTAAAACTCCTCGACGCAGGTATGATCTTTCCAATTTCTGATAGTAAGTGGGTAAGTCCGGTTCAAGTTGTGTCGAAAAAGGGTGGGATAACAGTTGTTCAAAACGATAATAATGAATTAATTCCCACAAGGATTGTCACGGGGTGGCGTATGTGCATAGATTATAGGAAATTAAATAAGGCCACTAGAAAAGATCATTTCCCCTTGCCTTTTATTGATCAGATGTTAGATAGATTAGCCGGACACGAATTCTATTGCTTTCTCGATGGTTACTCAGGGTATAATCAGATTTACATAGCCCCCGAGGACCAAGAGAAAACGACGTTTACATGTCCTTACGGCATTTTCGCTTATAGGTGCATGCCTTTTGGATTGTGTAATGCGTCGGCTACTTTTCAACGGTGTATGATGGCTATTTTTTCTGACATGGTAGAGCAGTGTATTGAGATTTTTATGGATGATTTTTCTGTTTTTGGAGATTCGTTTGACATTTGTTTGGAAAATTTGCAGAAAGTCTTGAGAAGATGCGAAGAGACCAATTTAGTCTTGAATTGGGAGAAGTGTCATTTTATGGTGCAGGAGGGCATTGTGCTTGGCCATCGAATATCCTCACATGGAATTGAAGTCGAGCGAAAATTGAAACAATTGAGAAGATGCCTCCACCCACTTCGGTCAAGGGGATTAGAAGTTTTTGGGACATGCGGTTTCTATCACCGATTTATTAAGGATTTTCGAAGATCACGAAGCCATTTGCAATCTACTCATGAAGGATGTCCCATTTACTTTTGACGAGTCTTGTAAAGAAAGTTTCAATTGTCAAGAAAGCTCTAAGCACGGCACCGGTGATAGTCGCTCCGGATTGGGACCTTCCGTTCGAGTTAATGTGTGATGCTAGCGACTTTGCCATTGGGGCTGTTTTGGGGCAAAGACGAGGGAAGGTGTTCCATGTCATATACTATGCGAGCCGAACACTCGATGACGCCCAAAGAAATTATGCCACAACGGAGAAGGAATTGTTGGCGGTTATCTTTGCATTCGATAAATTCGGGCTTATCTACTGGGAACGAAAGTGATAGTGTGGACCGATCATTCAAAGAATAAAATACCTTTTGGAGAAGAAGGATGCCAAACCAAGGTTGATTCGGTGGGTGCTACTCCTTCAAGAATTCAACTTGGAGATTCGAGACAAGAAAGGGACTGAAAATGTTATAGCCGATCACCTTTCACGATTAGAGAGTCCCCTCGAGAAGGAAGAAAGTCAGCCACAAATCATAGAAACCTTCCCCGACGAGCAGCTCTACAAGTTGGATTCAAAACACGCGCCTTGGTATGCTGATCTAGTGAACTACTTGGCAAGTAAAACAATTCCGAACGACCTCTCACGTCATCAAAAGAAGAAGCTAATCTCGGATGCTAAGTACTATTTGTGGGACGATCCTTTTCTCTTCAAGCGATGCCCTGATCAAATTATCCGTAGATGCATTCCGGATGAGGAAATCCACAGTGTGCTGAACCATTGCCATGCATCACCTTATGGTGGACATTTTAGTGGAAATAGAACAGCGGCGAAGGTCTTACAATCGGGATTCTATTGGCCGTCCTTATTCAAAGATGCTCACTCCTTTGTGTCCGCGTGTGATCGGTGTCAACGGACGGGAAACATCTCAAGACGACACGAAATGCCGCTGAACACCATACTTGAAGTCGAATTGTTCGATGTATGGGGGATCGACTTCATGGGTCCATTTCCCCCATCAAACAAGAATCTCTATATTTTGGTGGCCGTAGATTATGTCTCAAAATGGGTTGAAGCGGTGGCACTACCTACGAATGGGTCCAATGTCGTAATCAAGTTTATTAAACAACATATCTTCACACGCTTTGGGACTCCACGTGCTATTATCAGTGATGGTGGGTCACACTTCGACAACAAATTTCTTGATGCGGTTTTGAGAAAATACGGAGTCACTCATCGTGTTGCTACAAAGATACCATCCTCGACGAGCGGTCAGTCGAGATATCAAATCGAGAGTCAAGTGGATTCTAGAAAAGATGGTCACTCGTCTCGAAAAGATTGGTCATTTAAACTCGATGATGCACTTTGGGCGTCTGATCACGTATAAAACACCTATCGGAATGTCGCCCTACAGATTGGTCTATGGGAAAGGTTGCCATCTACCCGTAGAGATGGAACACCGTGCTTACTGTGCAATAAAGAAACTAAACTTTGATCTAAAATCCGCTGGTGAAAAGCGTTGTTTGCAGCTGAACGAGTTGGAAGAAATTTGCCACAACTCATACGAAAATGCGTAACTTTATAAGGAGCGGACAAAGATTTGGCATGATAAGCACATCACGCAGAGAGAATTTATCCCGGGTCAAGAGGTGTTGCTATTTAACTCTCGCTTAAAGTTATTTCCCGGGAAATTGCGTTCACGATGGTCGGGACCGTTCACCGTAGTTCAAGTGTTTCCACATGGTGCAGTAGAAGTTCAAAAAGATGCCCGAAAATTCAAAGTTAATGGACAACGGTTGAAGGCATACTTGGGAAATCCAATAGACACGCAGAAAACGAGCGTCACCTTATCCACCGCCGGATGAATGCGAGAAAAATCCGGCTGAAGACTATAAACTTAGCGCTCCTCGGGAGGCAACCTGAGTATTAGTTGTAGATTCTTTATTGTTTTCTTGCATTTTTAGAGTCTTTCTTTGTCGTCATTCTTCTTTGATCCGTCCTTCCCTCTCGTCTTGATGTTTTCGTGTAAAAATCCTGTGCAGGAATCAGCAAAGGGGAGGAATTCAATGATGTGCCGCGGCACAACAAAAGTGAGCCGCGGCACACACCAGCTGATGAAAAATGGCCGATCAAACTGTACCCTGTGCCGCGGCACGATCTTACCGAGCCGCGACACACCAGGTCACTGAGCCGCGGCACACTAAACCTGAGCCGCGGCACACCAAATGGCCAAGAAACGCCCAGGAGACTGTACTTTGTGCCGCGGCACGCGGAAAATGAGACGCGGCACACTAACACACTGAGCCGTGGCACACGAAAACTGAGCCGCGGCACCCGGCGATATTACAAAATGTCCCAGGCCTACTGTACTTTGGGCCGCGGCTCACTTTTATTGTGCCGCGGCCCCCGTCGCAAAATAAGAGTGACCAGGTAGGGCTCATTCAATCGATCGGCCTGCACAAGGTACCTTCTTCCCTCCCTTCCTTCCTTCCTTCACACAATGAGGTCAGTTGATACCATTCTATTAGTCTCCTTCTCAAATTCTCCAGGTAATTTTTGATTTCTAAATCATAAGTGATTCTTGATGTGAAAAGATTTGAAGTTATATATTGCTAGTTGTTCTTCACTGTTGTTTCTAAAATGGAGTTGGAATATGGGGAATTTGATATTGTGATGGAATTGATATTTATGAACGAATTGTTGATGATAGTTGTCGTGATTCAGGGTTATTATCTGTGTTATTATTTTTGAGATTTGGAATTAACCATCAAAATTCTTGTTCTTCATTTTAACTTGTGCACACAAGGTGTTTGATAAATTGCAGCAATGGAAAATTGGTAAGCTAGGCATTTTCAAAATTATATGCAATGAATCATGTTATCGAATTACATTATCCCCAACCCTTACATCATGTTAAACTTGAGAGCTCGTACTTAACTTCCTTTTTGATGATGCAAGCTCATTTATTCACACTCCGCATGATGTAGTCATAAAGCGTGCAAGCTCACCGGATGATGCCGGCACCAGCTCGTGAGCGGACTGGAGGGGAGTACTTGACCTTTTACTTTTATTGCATATCATTTTTTTGTCCATTGAGGTCAATGTACGTCCTAAGTTTGGGGGGGGGGGGGGGTTTACTTTTCGTCGCTACATTCATTGCTGTACTGATTTTGTTACACTTTTCATTGCTTTGCGTTATTTTTTTTCTTTTCGATAGCCTTGCTTGTCTTAATTTTTCTCTATTCGTGAATTTTTCGTGCTTCTATTTGTGTGATACTGATGTTACGACACTGTTTTTCTCTCTGAAGAAACGGTCGAGTTCTAGTCGCGTTGTAGTCAGTAATTTCTGCTCGCTTAGTATTCATTTAGGTCCGAAATTTTTCGTGATTGTAGAGGTCTTGGCGTATAAGAGAGGATACATACTTGTTTTAAAATCACCGTCAATATGTTTGGTTACATTTTTCGGTTAGTTAGTCGTCCAGTTATATTAGTCGTGTTGGCACTTAGATTGAGTTTAGAGTCGGTCAGTTTTTCCCAAAAGTCGAGTTAATGTTGTTCTATGACGGGAAGTCTAGTAACCGGCATTCGCGTGACATTGCTTACTCTCGCGTAAAACGACGACCCCGATTAGACTAGTGATTTAGAGGTTTCACATGTGCCGATGTTAGGAGCCTAAGAAGGGGTATTCGCGTGACCCGCTGTTTACTCTCGCGTAAAACGGCAACCTTGATTCGGACATGCGGAAATTATATATTCGAGTTGTTTCTCCGCTGTAGACGGGAACTTAGTAACTTGAAGCATCCATGTGCCCCATGAGTGTCTTTTACGTCAAACGGTTTCCCAATACATGAGAATGGAAGTTCCACCCTAGGATTATCCCAATGAAACATCCCGAGATCCTAACCTAGTGGTCAATTCGAATCAAATTTTGAACATATATATAAAGGGATACTGTACGAGGTTTATTTGTTATGAAACTCGTGAAAATTGTGCCACTAGACTGCGGAACGGGACGAACTAGCTTGTTTATTTTAGCCTTTCATATTGACGGTCGATTTGACTCACGTTTTGTTAATCTTTGACCTGGATTTTCTTCATGAACGAGTGATTAGGACTGAACTTGATTACTTTGCGGAATCATTATTCTGAGTGCAGCTTGCTATTATGACACTCGTATTATTTAGAGAGAATTACAGGATAGTATTGATTAGGTTGAACACTATGAGTTGCACGATGATTCACGACATTCTTTTATTAAATTTAATTCTTTTTGCTTGAGGACAAGCAAAGGCTTAAGTTTGGGGGTATTTGTTAGGCGTATTTTTTATACGCTTATTTGTCATTATTTTGTATTATTTTGGAGAGTGAATTTGATAAAATGAGCCTTTAATGCCTTAATTTTGTATATTTGTCAGGAAATTGAAGTCCGGAAGCTAAAACGAGGCAAAACGGGCGAAAACGGCAAATCTGGACTATGAGCCGCGACACAAGGAAGCAGGGCCGCGGCACAGGAAGACACCCACCAAAGGCGAGTAAATCAGACTGTGCGCGGCATGCCAGTGAGCCGCGGGGACGTAAGAAATTAAGGACGCCTTGCATCCAGTGAAGACCACCGTGCCGCAGATTTAGTGCGTCGCGGCACACTTGGCGGTTTTTGGTTGTCCGCGCGGATTAGGGCCGTTTCAAAGCCAGTTTTCGACCTACGGATACGGACGCGATTTGGAGGATATGCTGAGCTATAAATAGGGTTTAAGACCCTAATTAATTATCTTGGGGATCTTTTATCTTTTGGAGCTTAAGCTTGGAGACGGCAGAAGAAGAGGGAAGCAGAAGACTTCAAAGGCAGAGGGCGGAAGCTGAAGAACGGAGGAATCCGAGCTTCATCTGCGTTTGATTTTTATGCTTTCATTTATCTATTCTGTATTTTCAATTATTAGTATGTCAGGCTAAAGCCCTAATCTAGGGTTTTGATGAAACCTATGTTTTGACGAATTGCTTGAGATTATCCAATTAATTACCTTTTTGTTGAGTTTTCCCAATTGTGTTTAATGCTTGCAATTATCTGGCCAATAGTTGTATTGATTTAATCATTCAATTCGAATCGGGAGAGGAGAATTGGTGAGGAACTATTGGTGAGGACCGTTTTATTCTGTGAGATAGGAATATACTCATAGGAACTACGTGGCCTTTGGGAGATTTTATGCTTTTCGCCTATTGACGAATCAATTCACCTAGGGATAGAGTGCGTTATTCGCCTTTAGATAAATCTACTGACCTCGGGAGAGGCGGTAGAATATATTAGCAATCTCCGCCTTCAATAAATTGGGAAAATTATTTATTACGGATAATCGAGACTAAATTCGGATAAACCGAGGTGGATTCAGAATCCTAGACTTATTCATCATTTGATTTCCCTTTATTCAAGCTATCATTTTCTACTGTTTAGTCTTTTAGTAATTCTTTTAGTTATTAATTGCAAAAACCCAAATTCGATTGTTCAAATAAAATTGGAATACACAAAAATCGGTAGTTAGAGATTCAGTCCTCGTGGGAACGATACTCTACTTATCACTTTATTACTTGTAAACGATGACGTGCACTTGCGTGTAAGAAATATCGCAACATGTACCAGCAGACGAAGAGTTGAGGAATACTATTCTGAAGGAGGCTCATGCTACCCCGTATTCCATACACCCGAGATCGAACAAAATGTATAAGGATTTGAAGCCGTATTATTGGTGGGGTAACATGAAACGGGAGGTTGCCGAATTCGTTTCGAAATGTTTGACCTGTCAGCAGGTCAAGATTGAGCATCAACGACCAGCTGGCATGATGAAACCACTTCCGATTCCCGAGTGGAAGTGGGAAGACATATCGATGGATTTTATTACTAGCTTGCCGACGAGCCGTCGAGGCATGAATACGATTTGGGTGATTGTGGATCGATTGACTAAATCAGCCCACTTCTTGGAGAACAAGGATACTTGGGGCCCTGAGAGATTGGCCCAATTATTCATCAAAGAGATTGTGAGACTGCATGGCACCCCTAAGAGTATTGTATCAGATCGGGACGGACGGTTCGTGTCGCACTTCTGGAAGGCGGTTCATCTTGCTATGGGTACACAGTTGAACTTCAGTACTGCTTTTCATCCTCATACCGATGGTCAGTCTGAGAGGACAATTCAAACTCTAGAGGATATGTTGAGGGCATGTGCTCTCGATTGGAAGCCTGACTGGGAAGCCCAACTGCCGTTGGTAGAATTCACATATAATAACAGCTGGCACGCCTCGATCATGATGGCACCTTATGAGGCATTATATGGTCGTCGTTGTAGGTCCCCTTTGTGGTGGGACGATTTGTCTGAATCTATTGGTACGGAACCTGATATGTTCTTGGCAGCCCGCGAGAAGATTTCCCTGATCAAGAGTTGTCTATTAACGGCCCAAAGCCTCCAGAAATCATATGCAGATAATCGTCGACGACCACTCGAGTTTGAGGTTGGTGACCATGTACTAGTCAAAGTATCTCCTACTAGAGGTGTTTTCCGATTTGGGAAGAGAGGCAAGTTGAGCCCAAGGTATATTGGTCCGTTTGAGATCCTGGAACGAGTAGGCGACCTAGCCTATCGTTTAGCATTACCACCTGCTTTGAGCCGGATTCACAACGTATTCCATGTATCTCAGTTAAGGAACTATGTTGCTGATCCAAGTCACGTTATTCAATTCGACGAGGTCAAAATAGCCGATGACCATTCGTATGAAGAACGGCCTATGCAGATACTTGAGAGAAGAATTAAACAGCCGAGGAACAAGGCGATTCCCTTATTAAAAATTCAGTGGTCGAGACATGGAGTCGAGGAAGCTACGTGGGAGACTGAAAATAGCATGCGAGAGAAATACCCCGAACTGTTTACCCCTTAGTTTCGGGGACGAAACTCCTTTTAAGGGGGGGAGTATGTAATACCCTCGCCTTTAATATTGTATTTTCTGATTTAAGCTAAGTATTTTCGCACCATATCTGTGTTGTTGTAGCAAGTATATCGACGAATTATGTTAAGTTGGAATCATGGTCATTCATACTATATTAATTGTTGGGTGATATTGGGAGAATTCCATTTATGCTTGTTATAGCACTTAACGTACGTTAACCTATCTTCTTAACGTACGCTATGTATGTAGCGCCTTCACGTCGTAACATCCATATGTTAACGTACGTAATGCGGGAGATCCACCAGCAGTCCGCCTTTCGGCGGGTGGGGCCGAGCGGGGGTAGGTGGTCGGGAGTCGATCGCGACAGCCAAGTCAACGGCTATTACGTACGTAATAGCTATATAGTTACGTACGTAACGAATTGCATGTTTTGAGGCAGAAAGATCTGATGAAATTGGTTACGTACGTAATGATCATGAGATTACGTACGTAAGGACTATAACGTACGTTAACCACTTTCGTTAACTTACCTAATGCCGAGTTCAGATTATAAAAGTATGACTTGCCATTCATTTCCTACTCGACCCTTTCAACCTCCTAACTGAGAAAAATGATTCACTTCCCTTACAACTCCGTTTCTAGCCCTTCTAACTTGTGTTGGAGCTTCATCACTTGATTGGTGACTTGGAGAGTTAGAGATTGAAGTGTATCCCTTGAAGTGTTGGTGTTGTTCTTCATTTTGAGGTTGGTCTTTCTTTAACTCATATCAAATCCATGCTTATGATGATGTTAGTAGATAAATACTTCATATAATGTTAGTTTAAGCTAGTGTAAACATGATAAGTTAATTGAATCATGCTCAAACTAAGTGAAGATTAACATTAAGGGTATTAGTGTTACTTCTTGATGTAAATAACTTCATAATGTGATTGTGTTGATAATGATATACATAAAACCTGATGTATAACATGATAATTGGAAGTTGATTATAGTCTCAAGACTAGGAACATGTTAAGGATGAAATCCTTAATGATTAGAGGTGGGAGATATTAAACTTGTCTTGAACATTCAATTGATTCTTGAAGATAATATGGAACCATGATTTTTGGCCTCTTAAACCAACACCTTTGTAATAAAATTGTTGAAAGAATTATGTTAACCCTTTGAAGATGATCTTCACAAGATGGGATGAAGTTACTTTTGAAATTTCAAGTATCCAATGATATAACTAGGCTTTTAATAAATTCTTCAAAAGTAAAACAATGGATTTTGATAGAAGGAAGTTGTAATCTTCATATGATCAAGTTAATCGATTTCGTTGATAACTTAAAAGGATGTTAATCGCTACATTAATATGTTAATAATGTTCTTAAGAGGATTGTAGTGATGGAAAAGCGGTAGATGAGTAGCCGAATTCCATTTCATTAATCCGTGTATGTTAAGAGACGTAAATTAAGATGATGTTCTTAGTGCACTAAAAACTTGAGCTTATGCTTCATATAGGAATCAGTTTTTAATGTAATTATTGGTAAAATTATGAAGAACGTAATTAACACAAACTTATATCGTAATCGGAAGTGCCGATGATTTGAAAAGATGTTTTCACAATGTTACTTTGGTAATAAACTGAACTTCAAGTATTTGACATTAATGTTAGAATATGTGAATGAACATGATAAACATATGATGATTTGTAATAAGAACATTAAAGTGATCAATAGGATAATTGATTTATTCAAGTAAATTTACGAATATTATTTATGTAATAATACCGTTATCGCATTTAATGTGTTGTTGAATGAATTACATTTCATTCAAGGTTGCTTGTTCACGTGAGTATTGTTAGACGAGGATACCGTTCGTTTGACCATTCAAAGAAGGATTATTCATCTACGGAATTGAGGCAAGTTATCTTGCTTGGTTATAATGATGGTTGAATTCTTGTGATTATTATGCATTTCATGTGTATGAAATGTTCTGATAATCTATGATTCGTGATATGGTGATACCCTTGATCGTATTGTCATGGTGTTGGGGATGATATACCCGAAATTACCGTCCTTGTTACCGTTAGTCCTTTTGAGCTTTGTTGACACTTCGGTGAGTTGTTCGTTTCCTTGGTAAAAGTGTAATTCGTTGATTTTCGTTGTCATGTTGTATCGTGACATCTCTGGAGTCATATCTGCGCGCCGATTGGTTATGTGTAGGATTTTTAGCCGGGCACTTGCTGATCATGCGTGGATGTTTTCCGCATTTAGATCGTGCACACGAGACGTAGTTCGTGAGGCTAATTAGGTACATCGTCCCACGTATATTTTGGATTCCGTATACGGGATGGACATGTGCACGGACACATTTCCGGATCGGGCGTACTGTGACGTCCGTCTTGAGCCATATTATATGGTTGTTCGTATATTTGGTTATGTTCGACAGTTGGGACTGATTGTTTATACGCCTTCGGGGTATATTCAGTAGTCGATGGTTTTCTTTGAGATCAGTATATATATATGAATTGTATAATGTCATGAGAATTATTATCATGTATAGCTGACCCTGTGGTTTGGGGCGAAATACTTGTATTTCAGGGCGAGGAAAGGGCAAGGCAAAGGAGGAGCACAATGGCGACGGAGGGTTCTGAAGTATGCTATTTCGGGGGGCCCGAGTCTTTTGGATGTTCGGTTATGTTTTATTGTGGCTTTCATTTTATTTTGTGTCGGATGAATGTACTAAAATTTGTTAGGTAGTGCCCATCGTCATATGGTCTGTACCGAATTTGGATCCTGTGTATGTTTGCTCGTATTAAAGACATGAATAACTCATACTCCACACCGGGGTTTTGATAAATATTGTGGTACGGTGCCACGTTGTCAGATTATAAATGTATATTGTGATATCGCCTGGTGGATCCCGGTAGGGGTCCACGACACTGTAATAGCCACTGTTTTTGGGCTGTTACAAATTATGTGTTTCACTTTGTGCTTAAATTAAATTAAATTATTCTATAAAAACTGAAATTAAATAAAATAATTTAAAAAACTGAATTAAATATAAATATGGATTAAAAGTGAAATTTATTAAAAAAACATTAATTTAATTAAATTATTCTACAGAAACTGAAATTAAATTAAATAACAATATATAATTGATTAATAATATGATGTGATGAGTGAAATTATTTTCTGATCCCTTTTGTTAGTGCTACTCTCTGATTTTAGAATAACTTATTTCTTACATTTGGCAACACAAAATGAATTATTGTATTGACTTATTTTTTTTTTAAAAAAGTTAAATTACCAACTTAAATATTTATCACCAACTTACTTTTATGTATATATAATTAAAAAATTGAATTAAATATAAATAATCTGGAATAAAACTGAAATTTATAAAAAACCTTAATTAAGTAATTTATTTTCTAAATACTGAAATTAAATAAAATAATTTAAAAAACTGAATTAAATATAAATAATCTGGAATAAAATTAAAATTTATGAAAAAACATTAATTTAATCAAATTATTCTATAAAAACTTAAATTATTGCAAATAATTTAAAATTGTATTATTGATAACGTTTCAATTTGAATTGTCAATGTAGGCCAACTTTGATGTCAGTCAAATTAGCAATATTGGTCAATTTCGCACGAAGACATTGCAATCTATTCGCAGGATGTGGAGGCAATTTAAGACTGATTTGACCGGCGAGTATATATATGGTCCGTCGAAAAGGTTGTCTCCTTGCGAGAAATATGGTATATCGGAGGATGATTGGAAAGAATTCAAAAAGACTCGTGAGGACCCTACTTAAGAGGTAAATCGGAATTCAAAATACATTTTCTGTAGCTCGATTACTTGCAGATATTTCCTTACATATTATTTCGATTCCTTGCAAATAATTTTCTATAGATCGACTCCACCTCTCGTTTCATTTACTTACATATTATTTTGATTCCTTGCAAATATTTTTTTCCAGGAAAAGAGAATCAAGAAATAAGATATAGCGAAGGTGAACAATGCTCCCCATACTATGGCTCGAGGCGGATATGATTTTGTGGAGGTACAGGAGATGGAGAGAAAGATGAAGTAGCGTAAAGAAGAAGCGTCAAAGTCTTGAGAAGATGTTATTATTGATCCTCCATCTGTAATATCCGAAATTTCTACTACTGTTGTTTAATATTATTTTATTCGAGTCATATTGTACAGTGTGGAATCTATACAGTATGGATAAAATAAATGAAGGATTGAGAGATCTGTATTGGAATAATTGTCGTACTTAGTCGACAATTGCATTTGAGGATACAGTGCGTCGTGTATACGTATCTAGTATGTCGAGATGTTGGACAAGGATAGCAGAAAATGGCTAAGTGTAGCATTATTAGCGTACGCTAATATACATGCCTAGCGCACGCTATCGTGCGGGCATAGCGCACGCTAATGGTATAGGATAGCGCACGCTAGTACAGACCAGATCAGAGGGAATCTACGTGTGGACCCAGTCACTTTCGGCGCATGTTCCGACAAGGTCAATGGGTGTTTGTTATGGAGGATTAGCGCACGCTAATGCATATTAATTAGCGCACACTAATCAGGTCGGCCCAAAGGAATCTTGACTTTGTCAGGTTAATTTCGGCATGTGGGGACACGGGGGTAGGTGCAGACTGTAGCAAGTCAACTATGAGTAGCGCACGCTATGGATGAAGCTTGCGTACGCTAGGTAGAGGCATTTACGTACGCTATTGCATGGGCATTGCGTACGTAAATCATTGTATGCAGTAAGGCAGTAGCCTCTGGACTGCGATAGCGCATGCTAACAAAGACAATTAGCGCACACTAAGCATGTAATGTACGTTAAATGAAGATGTTAGCGTACGTTAATAACGTACATTATATATAAGTGCAGTTGGCCATTATTCATCATTTTCCATCCTTTTCTTCATGTGAGCCGATAGAGAGAGCCTTGAGAGGTATTTGAGGTTCCCAAACACTGAGAGATGATGATCTTTAACAAGATTAATATGGAGAGCATGGATCGAAGCCTTGTTCTTGAAGTTATTCATAATTCTTGGAAAGGAATTCAATTGTTCTTCTCCTTGGTTCATCTATACAAGGTAATTTCGTATCCCTTTGATAGTGGTTCATTTTTAAGGACGATTACTTGTGAAGAAGCGAGTTGGATTATCTTGTGATGAAGTTATATGAGATTTAATGGGATTTTGATAAGAGTTCTCGGATGTTAATTAAGATTCTCCATACTTTAAGAATTGTGTTTCGTTTAATCGATGAAAGAAGGATTTCTGAAGTATGTTGATTTCATATGAATCATGATATGAGGTTGTATTCTAGATTAAGTATGATATGATCCTTGTTAACGGGTTGGTCTGATTATTGATGATGTCGTTGATATCTTCTTCATGATGATATATACATCGGGCTATATAGTTTTGAATGTGATTTCGGACATCTCGTGTTCTTGAAGAACTCTTGACTAATATGATATGATGTTGATATTTGAGGAAGAAGATGATATGTGAATATATGAATTGGATTAAGAGTTGGATGATCACCTATATGTTAAAGGATATCGGACTTCGTTGTTTTGATAGCTATGAACATGGTTTCGAATCACTTAGTGTTCTTAATAATCACCCTATGTTGATCGGAACCTGAAAAACATGCATCTGTACATAATTAGCGCACGCTAAGCTTACGGGCTAGCGCACGCTAAGGGAGCTACTTAGCGCACGCTACATTATGCGTTTAACGTGCGCTAAGTAGGCAGACAATGCAGTATTTTCGTGTTGTGGTTGTGAATTTATACTGGTTTGAGTTGGATTGTTCAGACTTATGTTTAATCGAGATGTCGTAGGACCGTTGGGTTTGTGGATTGGTTATGTCGGTTATTGTTTGTTATCGGATTGTTTTTTATTGATTATTGCCATAGGTTGTGGTAAGTGATCGATGATTAGAACCATGCTTTGCGGTCGTATTCGAGAATGTTCGTAGATTGCATTTATCAGGGACGATGGACTTGTAGATGATGGCAATGAATTTGGTAACGACTTCATCGATATCGAGTCAAGTTATTACTAGCTCAGTTATAATGTTTAATGAATGGTTTCAATTTCATTTCGTTTATAATGCATATAGCAATGATTATATGTTGTCTTTCCGATTCTGGAAGTTAAATCGTACTGTATATGATTTATTTCGGTTATTGGCATATTCGGGTATCGAGGTTACATTATGGTAAAGACGAGGATATGGGTATGTATAGTTCATTGTACGTTTGGATCGCCGAGCATTGAAGATAATTGTCGGTCATGATTTGACATCGAGATTGCTCCTGAAGGACTCGGGACAAGTATTTTAGTTTGATTCGGTTTAGTGTTAATGATGTTGATCATGCAGGTTGTCATTCATGTTGTTGAACATGAAGTCGTCCTAGTTGTTTCATCATAGTGTCGTTCATGTTTTGATTCATATGTTGTTCATGATGATGAACATATTGAGTTGCATATGTGTATGCATAATTGTATTATTTATGTTGTAAATGATCTGATGGGATCATGAGGATCTGTGCTGAGGGCGCTGGATCGGATGTCCACCATGCGTTGGTTCGACGGGATCATCATGGGGATCTATGCTGAGGGCGCTGGATCGTTGGATTACTCAGTATTGTGTTGGTGGAGTCATGTGGATTTGCATCGTTGGTTTTATATGTATTTTTGTGCATATGTATATTGTTGGTTATCCATCTCATCTTGATCTAGTAGGATCATCAGGGGATCTATGCTGAGGGCGCTGGATCATGGGATTTCCATTGAGTATACACTGTTGTTATTGTTTTGAGCATATTGACGTTGTCATATGAGTATGCATTTGTAGGTCTTGTGTTAGGACCGTGTCCGTATTATATTGACCTGATCTCGGATTAGACTGATATAATTGTCGTGGTATTGTGCATTTCGAGGTGTTCCGTATTTCCCTTGGTATTTGTCTTTGATGGGCAATTGGTTTCCGTGTCGAGATGTGTTGATGTTACCCGACGGATTTGGGTTGGACATAGTTAGTAGATTTCGTAACAGTGAGTTATGATGATGTTTTGAGAACCTTGGGTACTGTGCGAGATGTGAATTTTGGTAAGGTTATGACGATAAGATTACACTGGTCGTATTCTTAGGTTGTATTCTCATTGGTATGTAATTATTAATGTGATGTGACGGTTATCATTGTTGGATATTATGGCTGACCACGTCGTTGCCTTTCTTTTTAGGTTCTTCAGGTATCGAGCTTGTAGCGGTCGTGGAGAGATGATCTTCCCGGAGGATACTGGCTAGGGCATGTATTTGTGTATTGAGTTTCCTGATCAGTTCTTGTATTCCGCTGCTAGAGTATTTTAATTGTTCGTCTTTTTCCGCCACGTGAGT
Source organism: Orobanche coerulescens (assembly GCA_033398695.1). Taxonomy (NCBI): domain Eukaryota; kingdom Viridiplantae; phylum Streptophyta; class Magnoliopsida; order Lamiales; family Orobanchaceae; genus Orobanche; species Orobanche coerulescens. Next base: position 197,686,698 of record CM065801.1, on the reverse strand, counting down.
ATTTTAAATGGCCTTTGGTATCTGGTAACTTAGGTTAATTTGGCAACCGTTTTCTAAACTATTCCGTCGGTGCGTGTAAGCGATAGCTTAACGTATGTTTTTAAACTGCTGAGTTCCGGCATGTCAGGCCTTGTTCTTTCAAACGAGATTTGTACGATGGTTTTGATAAACAGATTTTATATAGTCTTCAAATGTTTTTTTTAAGATAGTACCGTCGTTAGCCTCTTGGGCGGTTGTAAATGTTTGCGATAATTTCTTTTAGCCTTGTGGGTTCTATCTTGGGGCCCACGGCACTGTAATATTTTCGGTTAAATCTGGGGGTGTTACAGAATATGGTATCGGAGCTTAGGTTGAGAAAACCTAGGCAATCAGGTCAAGTTGGGTCGTGCTTCTGTCATGTCATTCGAGTTGTCGGTTGACAAGTGTTTGAGCTCTGGGTTTTGTTGTTCACTCGGGCTTATGCGTTATGCAATTTACCAGTGTAGTACTGGGATTGTTGTAAACTTTTCCGAACAGTGTTAACATGTTCCTTCGGATAGAGATGTGTTGTGTTCTCGAGTTGAACTGAGTTTGCAAAATGTGTGTTTTGAAAATATTTGTGTCGAGTATTTTCTAGAGTTGAGACATGTGCTAGTATCACGGGGAATCATCGGCTTCACGATCTGTAAGTGTTTGGATTTTTGAATTGCATTGAGATTTATTGCTGTTCTAAATTGATATGCTTTGAGATTCAGCAGGTATTATGCGTTACAATATGAGATGACAAAGTTGAGGCAGGATTGATGATCTTAAGAAACTATGATTTTGGAAATCAGTATGTTGGGTAGATTTTGGAACGGAATTGTGCATTTGGGAGAATGTTGTGGATGGTTGAGAGGAACATGTAGTCATGTTAGTATATTTTGAGAATTATGAACTACTTTTGAGCATTTGAAAATGATACTTTTCAAAATGAATGTTTTACGGATGTTTTATGGAAATGATTTTGGGCCGAGACCCAATCAATTTTGAAATAGTTTTATAAATCAGGACTTGGGGTCCAAAAGGGTTTTCTATTTTTTAAACTTCCTGTAATATGGAACGAGATACGGGCTGAGTCCCTAATGTTTTAAAAGGCTTTTCGGTTTTCTAAAACTCCCGAGATTTGTAAAACACTTTACCAATCGTTTATCTATTTTATTTCCGCCTTTCGAGATTTTGGTTTACTTATTCAAATGAGACTTCTCGGGAAGTATTTCGCTATGTTGATTTGTTTCAATGTTTTGTCATAGCATATTTGAGGTGATTCAGGATGGGTTAATGATTGACGTTGAGAGTCATATGTGGAAAAGGAGTTTTTGGTTAGAGTTTATATATTGAAATTTTGGAACTCTATCGTGTGGTTTTCCGATGGAATATCAGTGGATATTAGTGACAAACCGAATTGGTATACAGGAGTATGGATGTGGTCAATCATTTGCATAGTTTTCATTTTAAAACTCCAAAATCGTGTGGACTCGAAGGAAACTGTTATCGAATACTTGGCGCTAGCGAGCCAGTTTAATTTTTCGAAAATTTGTCTTCTTGACAAGATTATATGATTTCAAACTGGTTTTAAAAATGTGACTGATATACATACGCATTTAGTGCATAATGCATGTCATGGTGAACTTATGAATGTGTCTCAGAAACTGGGTAATACATCGGTATGGTACGATGTAAGAAATTCGAACTTTAGTTTGCTAGTTTGGTTATCAAGGTAGGATCGGTTGGTTTATCGGATAAGAGAAATATGATGTTGTTGTAGATTCATACACAAAATGTAATTTTGGAACTTTGGATTTCGTGAAATCGGGACATATGTGCTATATGATTCCATTGGTATGGTAGTAGTGTGATTTTTACCATAGTGATTTTTTGAAGGATTTCTTTGTAGGTGTATATTTGGGGATCGTGACCCCATGCTGGTTGTTCTGGATATTGAGTGGTCATTCCCGCTCCAAGTATGATTTGGTATGTTCGTCGGTTTGTGATTGGTTGTTCGTATGCCGAGGGGTGTGTTCTTTGAGATCCACTGTATGTGATTGGTGTGCCGTTTTGAGAACCTTATTCGTTCGTATGTCGGTTTCTGTGGTTCTGTGTTCATCGTGTTGGAGCTTACCGCGTGAAGGTATTCTCGATTACCGTTGATCGTTCGTTGGTTATATAGGAGTTATCATGTTGATGATATTCTCAGCTACGTGTTGACCTTTGGATTGCTCGTATTAGAGTTTATCGTGTCGATGATATTCTCGGTTAATTTATTAGTTGATCATTGCTAGTGATCATATGAGCATTCGGATTTTGTGTCGATGTTTTGGGACTTGTTACCATTGCTTTGGGCAGTTGTTTCACAGATGTATCGTACATTGTTGGTCTTTTTCAGTAGATTGGGACTTGATTGTGTAATCAGGCAGACGAGATTTAGCACGGATAGATAATTTCATCCGAAGAAGATATATTTTGTTGAGATTCATGGAATTGTGATTGTAAGCGTATTGAGGCTTTACGGTGGAGTCACTTGCTAGTATCTCAGGAGATCATCGACTATTGCGCATTTGTAAGTGTACTGTTTTGGTTACTCATTAATGATGATGATTGATCGCTGTCGTGATGGTTTTGGAATATTTTGGTTTAAAAGTTTGTTTGTTTTATGACGGATTGCAAGTTTCGAGGCCGAAACTTATTGTAAGTGGTGTAGAATGTAATATCCGAAATTTCTACTACTGTTGTTTAATATTATTTTATCCGAGTCATATTGTACAGCGTGGAATCTGTACAGTATGGATAAAATAAATGAAGGATTGAGAGATCTGTATTGGTATAATTGTCATACTTAGTCGACAATTGCATTTGAGGATACAGTTCGTCATGTATACGTATCTAGTATGTCGAGACGTTGGACAAGGATAGCTGAAAATGGCTAAGTGTAGCATTATTAGCGTACGCTAATATACATGCTGTAATACCCGAGATTTCTGATGTGTATTTAAACCTCGTGATACTGTATTTATTTCATTTTGATCTGAGAATTTTCCTCCGTATTTTATGATCTTGTGTTGTTGAGCGTATGATTTCATGGATGTTGTTCATACTTGCATTTTTGTGCACTTGTAGCGCACGCTAACATCTTAGCATTAGCGCGCGCTAATTGAGTTAGCTAGCGCACGCTACGTATGAGTTGTAGCGCACGCTACACGTAGTCAGCATGATTAAGACATGTTGGTAGGTGAGATCAGGCCGCGGATTTCGTTGGGATTATGTCGGGATGAACCTGGATGGCTTTCTGGGAAATTCGAGTCAACGGTACTTAGCGCACGCTAATGGTATGAGGCTAGCGCACGCTAAGTCTAGTACACTGAGGTCAGTGAACTTTTGTTCAGTCATTAGCGCACGCTAAAGATAGTTGTTAGCGTACGCTAATTGTTGATTTTAGCGCACATAAGGCTGTTTAGCGTACGCTATGCCGAGACACGTCAGAGATAGTAGACTGATAGCCCATTAGTGCACGCTAATTTGAAGGAGTAGGGCGCGCTAATAACCAATTTCTATATATAAAACAACACCCTCCTTCATTTTCAGACTTCCACTTCAACACACAGTATAATTCCGCGACTTTGAGAGTTACCCTGTCCATCTTCAACCTTCATATCATCTTCCTAACACATCATTGGAGACAAGGGTCTTTGAGGATCGGTGTTCTAGCTTTTGGGCATATAGTTCATCAAGTTATTCCAACTTATCCTTCCGTTTAAGGTATGTTACGATTTCACCAAGCTAGAATTTATGTTCTTAGCTATACTTTGAGCTTGCTTCGGAAATCATTGAACTAGTGAAAGATCTTTTGAGTCCAGCACCATATTTTGAAGATTAGAAACCGATTATACCTTGTTTTTCCGTTGTTGTTAAGAATGTTGATCGAGCCTTGATGGATAAAAACCTTAGGATGTAATATCTTTACCTCGTTGGAATCATGAGCATGATGTTAGTTAGATTTTATGATTTCCTTTGATGTTCCACCGATGAAATTCATGTTGCTAGGGATATTTGTTTTGACAATATTCTTCATGTTCTTGAGAATGCTGAATCGGCCATGTCTTTGAACTCAACCCGGATCACCGTAGTATCGTTTTCCTTACGTGATACTTGGGCATGCTTGTCATCTTGAGTAACATTTGTGGTAGAATCATATTAGCCGATCATATGAGAACTTGGAATTTAATCCCATATTGAAACCCGAAATCTTTAATATCTTGAAAACCCTTGAACTCATAAACATTGTCACTTCACCTTCGAAATGGCCGTTCAACTCTCGTGAAGTGTATTATCGTTTCCGGTTCAGCTCGCATCTAGTATACTAACCATGAACCGGCCTTACGTCACTATTTTACGATTCTAATATAAGTATTCAGTGATCGTACGCTAGTATCGAGTAGTATGTTAAGTTCCTTGTATCTCTTTTTGAACAAGGTCCGAGCCTTGCATAGGGGTCGATCGAGGGGTGGTGGCATACGGACGCGTGACATTCGTTGGAGTATTTTATTCTTGCCATTTTCGAGGCAAGTATCATATATTGAGTTTGGTTTATATTGGAACTTTGATCATGCATACGGTTTTGTTTATGTTGTCGAATATGAGGTTATTTTCTTTGAATTGTTATGGTATTCGTTATCAATTGTTCGTGTTGATGAACATATTGAACTGCATATGTGTATGCATGATTGCATGGTTTATATTGTAAATAATCCGAGGGGGGTCATGAGGATCTATGCTGAGGGCGCTCGATCGAATGTCCACCATGCGTTGGTCCGACGGGATCATCATGGGGATCTATGCTGAGGGCGCTGGATCATTGGACGGGTTTTCCACCATGCGTTGGTCTGACGGGATCATCATGGGGATCTATACCGAGGGCGCTGGATCGTTGGATTACCCTGTATTATGTTGATGGAATCGTGAGGATTCGCATCGTTGGATTCCGATGACGGAAGTCCGTTTTGTATGTTTTATGATGCATTGATGATTTATGTATTATCGTACTTGTACTAACATGTTTGCTAACCCCTTCGGGGGTGGACATTTGTTTTGATGTTCAGGTAATCGAGGAGCGGGGAAGCAGCCACAGTACCGACATGACGATGAAGTAGCTCAGTGATGTGGTTGATGTTATTTTGTTTTATTGTTATTTCCCAGTACTCGAGTACGCATATGTTAGTGTTGATTTTGGGGATGTTTTGTAATAATGGACTCATTTGAATTGTCGAACGGATTTGAGCTTCTTTTACTTTGATGTCACTTTAGTATTTATTTCGTATTTCTCAATTTAGCCTTGTAAATTCTTATACAAAGGATTTACGGCGCTGTAATTATTCCGAATATATCGGGGTGTTACAGAATATGGTATCGGAGCTAAGATTCATGGATATCTTGGCAGTTGGGTTTTTAGTTGGGTCTGCTTACGTTATTTGAGTTAAGGGTCGTTTATAACATCACTGCTAAGCCATCATCGTCGTGTGGACCGTGGTTGTAAGTCTCCTAATCTCAAATACTACCGTTTTATTTAATTCCTATTTTGTGAATATTGACGGACTTTCTTTTAGAAAATTTTGCCCTGGATATTGAGTATTTGTGTTTACAGTATGTTAAGGGGTGGTCGTGGACGCGGACGTGGTCGTGGACGCGGACTTGGTAATGCGAGACAGGAGGATTCGGCGTCTACCCCAGAATTATCGGCTAGTCGAACCAATTCTCATTCGGGAGGACAGCAGGGATCAGCAAATAATAACGCAGATCCTAACATGCCGGGAGTGCTTCAACAGTTGGTTGCTCAGATAAACCAGTTTGCTCAGGTTGTTGATCGCATGCAGACGGCGATGGGACAGCAGCATAACGAGGATAATTGGGGAGACAAATGGCTTACTGAGGTGGTCAAATTGCACCCTCCAAAATTTGATGGTTCTACTGAGACAATTACTTGGGATCACTGGCTGAAGGAGTTAGAAAAGATCTTTGCAGGGATTAACTGCCCTGACGACCGAAAGGTTTGGATAGCCCAGTATCTCCTGACTGGGGAGGCTTTCGACTGGTGGGAGGCCATTCGACCTGAGGATCATAATGCTGACTGGACAGAATTTAAATTAATGATGGAAGCGCAGTATTGCCCTCGCCCAGTTAGAGAGGCCCGAGTTCGGGAGTTTTTCTCACCACAAAATTTAGAGGCATCTGTGCCAGACGTGATTAAAACTTTTAATCACCAGCTGACCTATGTGCGCCACTTGGTCAGGACCGAGGCGGAGAGGATTTTTCATTTTGACATGCGGATGAAGCCGAAGATTCAGCAATATATGTCCGGATTTGAGTGTACCACTTTGCGACAGTATCAGGACAAAGCACTGGCCTACGATATGAAAGAGGCGGCAGTAGAAAAGTCAATGGAAGCAAAGAAGCAGAAAGTGCCTGGTGTTAGGAGTATGCCCTCGAATGCCACTCAGAGGATGTTGAGTGGGGGCATTGTACTTGTTATTATGTAAATCATAAATGTAAGGCAATGAATGTTTCTTTATTTACTGGTAGTTACTGGCATTCCCAACTCGTAAATATACATATAGAAACTAGTCCCTGTATTTGAGAGCAAAACGTTCCACTCCTTATTTGATAAGGGGGTCGGTATTGGAAAGGTTTATAGCTCAAATACTTAATCGTTCGCAAGTCGATGAAACTTAACTGGTCGTTAAGTTTATGTGAAGACTTGTATGGCGTGTCCTTTGACATGGAGAGTGCCTGTCGAATGCTAATGGTTAGTGGGAGCACACGTTATAGCTATGCTAATTAGATTAGTATACTCGAACCGACTCACCCTCGATTCGTCACACGGATTTCACTCTGGGATAGTCAACGACGGAATCGAAAGGTTGTGATAGGTATTCGTGAACCTTCGACTTGAGGATTTAGTAGGGATGTGCTTGTGACGTCAAGATTTTCATTAGAGTAGTTCGACCCTGTAAACCGGAAGGCGGGGGTCAACCTCGACGTGCATCTTGATGGGCAAGTAGCAGGTCCTACTGAATACCAAGATAGAATTCTTTCTCCCGTTAGTGAGCGGGTTATATGTCCTATGCGGTTATTAGCAGATGAGATCATAAGTCTTTGGCAAAGCATTAGAGCTAGTTGTATTGGATACACGAGAGCTCAATGATCTCGATTTACATTAACACATGCATAGCGTCAAGTACATATAGGGTTTGACTGACCGTGACCCTATAACTTGATCGGGACATGTGAAAGAAGGGTTTATACGTATACTGGTATTCACGACAGAATGGTTCTTGAATGATCCCATCATTCGTTCTCAGTTGGGGTACAGTGTAGGCCGCCAGGCTGGCTAGGCGGTGCTACTACTCTTTGGTTCCTCCCATTGCTGACTGAGACGGACCTACCTAGTCGCGCAATAGGATTGACGATGGAATGTATCAAGCTTATTATCTCATTATGTGTATTAAATATTGGATATCTAAATTTGGGATATTAGATGTCTAAATCGATTTATTAGATAAATTGATTTACGGCCTAATGAATTAAATAAATTACTGGGTGATTAATTTAATTCATGTATATAATTATTTCTTGGAGAAATTAATTATATTATTTTGTATTTAATATGTTTAATTAATTGGATTAATTAAACGATATAAATACATCGAAACGGAATCGGAGTTTATCTGTTTGGACTTTCGGGAGTCCGAAACGAACAGAATTCGTCCGAATCCTTCTAGATTGGCCGCCGCCCCTCACTTTCCATCCACCTTCCATCTTGTTCTTTTGTGTCCATTTTATAATGGATGAAAATGACTTGTAAGGAATATCATGTGCATGAGATGTACATGTGAGTGGAAAGTAGAATAAGAAGAGAAGACTTTCACTCTCACCTCACTTAATCCAAAACGTAAGAAAGGTTGAAGGAGATAGAAAATAGAACTTAAAGTTCATTTCATGGTGTTCATACTCATCTTCATCTTCTTCACTAACTTTTTCTTCATTTTTCTTGGAGAAAATTGAGAGAAAATATTGAGAGAATTTTGATAAACATACTTGGAGTATATTCATCAAAATCAATAGCTTCATCACCTAGCTCTAGCCGTATCCTCAGAGATAGCAAGGTGTTGTCATTCCGTTCGTTTTTTCCGGCGCGTGGCAAGTAGAGACGCGGTGCTTTCGGCGTTGGATCGTTCAAGGGCTTGAAGCGGATTGGATTCGTAGAGATCAAGCAAAGCTTGGGAATAGCTCAAGAGAAGGTTATCCATCTAATCAACGAACTACAATGGTGAGTTTCTATATCTCTTGTTATTCGTTTTTGATATTCGTATATACATAGCTCGATCGATCCTCGTAGGGATTCAGATCAAATTAATTTTTGTTTTACCGCTTCCGCTGGGCCTTCGTTTTAGGCACCGAATCCCAATATCTGGCAACTTTACAGAGAACAAGAGTAGTGGGCCCCGCAAGGGCCAGTCCTCATTTCATTTATCCAGGAGGCCTCCGCATCCTTCTGGAGGTGGAAAGAAGTTCCGGGCAGCACCAACCGTTTCAGACGCAGGGAGGAAATGTTATAACTGTGGCAAAACGGGGCATGTTCGACGTGATTGTTTCGCACCTGCTGTGACCTGTTTTGAGTGTGGACAGGAAGGACATCGCGCAACGTTTTGTGGAAATGCGACTCGATCTTTGGGTACTCGCACTCCTGCACCGGTTCCGAAGGATACAAGTGTAAACCAGACGCAACAGAGTGGTTTCCAACAGCCGAATGTTGGGAAAAGAGAGGCATCCAGTGCTGGGTCCGTTCCTCTGCGTATTTACGAGATGAAGAAGTCAGACGATCAGAACACGGCTATTGCATCAGGTACGATTCAGATCCTTTTGCAACCAGTTAGTGTCTTATTCGATTCAGGAGCTACTCATTCTTTCATATCTTTGAACTATGTTAATCGTTTGAAAATCTCGTGCTTGTATGATTGTGAACCTTATGTTGTCGGATTACCGAGCGGAGAGAAACTTGTGGGAACCCTAGAAACTAGGGATTTTCCAGTGACTATAGGAGGGAGAGATTGGCCATCAAATCTTATTGTAGTCGACATCCATGGTGACGATTTAATTCTCGGAGACGATTGACTCAACCGTTATGGAGCTATTTTGAATTACCGAAAGAGAGTCATTTCTATCATTTATGATGACGGATCTGAACATTTATTCAGAGGATGGAGACCGGGAAGCTCGGGAAAATTGATCAAAGCAATGAAAGCGGTGAAATTACTGAAACAGGGTTGTCACGGATTTTGGTGCTACGCCATGAAGAAAGAAGAAGGAGTAGAGCTCTCATCTATTCTAGTTGTGAATGAATTCTCAGATGTATTCCCTGACGAGCTACCTGGGTTATCTCCGCAGAGAGAAGTGGAGTTCACTATTGAATTAGAGCCTGGAGCTGCTCCTATTTCCAGAGCACCATACCGTATGGCGCCAATCGAGATGTATGAACTAAAGAAGCAACTGAGGAATTATTACAGAAGGGTTACATTCAACCTAGCGTTTCTCCTTGGGGAGCGCCCGTTCTCTTTGTCCGGAAGAAAGATGGATCCCTTCGATTATGTATTGATTACAGGGAGCTAAACAAGGTGACGATCAAGAACAAGTATCCTATACCTCGGATCGACGACTTATTTGATCAACTGCAATGGGCAAGGGTATTCTCGAAGATTGACTTGCGATCAGGATACCATCAGTTGAGAATTAAGGAATTGGATATACCAAAATCTGCTTTCAGATCCCGGTACGGACACTATGAATTTGTGGTAATGCCATTCGGACTTACCAATGCTCCTGTGGTATTTATGCAATTGATGAATCGGGTGTTCTTAGAATACCTAGATAAGTTTGTGGTCGTTTTCATTGATGACATCTTGATCTATTCGAAAGACACAGAGGAGCATGCTGAGCATTTGCGTGTTATTTTGAACACCTTGAGGAATGAACAGCTTTATGCGAAACTTTCCAAATACGAGTTTTGGCTTAGGAAAGTAACTTTCCTCGGGCATGTGATATCAGCTGACGGAGTTCAGATGGACCTGAATAAAGTCGAAGCAATCTTGGAATGGGAAGCTCCTAATAACGTGAAAGAAGTCCGAAGCTTCTTAGGACTTGCTGGATATTATCGCCGTTTTGTAGAAGGATTTTCCAAAATTGCTCGTCCGCTCACTCAGCTGTTACAGAAAACTCAAAAGTTCACGTGGAATGAGAAATGCCAGGCTAGTTTTGATGAACTTAAGAGGAGACTGACGACAGCACCTATATTAGCGTTACCAGATAGAACTGATGGATTCATGGTATACAGCGATGCTTCAAATCAGGGTCTGGGATGTGTGTTGATGCAAAAGGATAAGGTGATTGCCTATGCCTCTCGACAGTTGAAACAGTACGAAGTTAATTACTGATAAGTGGTAATTTTACCACATTATTTCTAGGATTTTATACTAGGTTTTTATCTCGTTTCGTGATTTATGTGCTCGTATTTGGCTTATTTATGATTAGTCGAGCCGTATTACGCGTTTGGGTTGGTTTTAGTGTGTTTGCAGGTTTTTAGAGCCAAAAGGACCCAAAACGAGACAAAGGACCGAGAGTCGAGTCACGGACGGAAGAAACGGATTTTTTGCAAGAGACAGACGAACCTATCGGCCAGACTATCGGCCGATAGGTTTGTCCGAAAGGTCTTCCTGCCCTACCGTTGGATGCGATCGACGAACCAACTATCGGCCAAGCTATCGACCGATAGGCCAGGCCGATAGGCTGCCCAGCGGACTCTCGTATTTTGACGGATTTTGACTCTTTTGGATAGTTTTTGTTTCCTAGATTAGGGCTAACCGGGAGTTTAACCCCCTTAGGCTATATAAACCTCCTTTTAGAACTAGTTCTATCATCTACCATCATCTATCATCATTCTTTTTCATCCATTATCATCTTTTGCAATCTTTTACATCTTTTTAGCAAGATTTATTCCTTGGATGCAAGAACTTTTTGGAGGAGAATTATTATTGTTTTTCGGAGATTGAAGACTCGGAGTTCATCAGTAAGGGTTGTAATCTCTCTTTTCATATTAATAATATGCATTCTTCATCTATTTCTTGTTTAATTTCAAGTATGTCTGGCTAAATTCATTGATTGATTCTAGGGTTAGTAATTTTAATTGATGATCACATGATATTCCTTTGATTACCTTTTGACCTTTCATCCTAGGCTTGTGTTCAAGTTGTGTTAAATCTCATGTTAGATTAAAGGGCCCTTAATCGATGCATGTTAGCTAATTGATTTTGTCCGGAAGGAGTAATTAATTAGTGGAAATACTTGATGCACAATATGATTTTATCTTAAGACCTAGCGGAGAAAGATAAATCATAGATAAATAAGTTGGCGCTTTTAAGTGATTTAAATTCTTTGAGCCTTAGCGGGAAAAAGGGTTTAAATTAACTATCTTTCTAGGTTTCCTTGATCGGAATTCTAGATCGGCTGAGTGATTATTTCTAGGATTGAATTAAAATTTGGGGAAAAGGAATCAAGTGAATGGATTGTGTGAACTCAATTAGATGATACTACCCTAGGATCAATTACCTTTCGACTTGTGATTTTATCTTGCTAATTTGCTTTATTTGCTTGATTTAGATAATTCATCATTTATTTAATTTTTATTTTTCGATTTTTAAAGTTAGATAATTAGAATCAAAACAAACTTTCGGATTCCTAAATAGCAGTCAAATTTTGAGTAGAGTTACTTCCTTTATTTTCGACACATCAATTCCCTTGGGTTCGACACCTTGGAAATACTCCGAGGTTTTACAAATTTTAAAATTGATCGGATTTGAAAACCATACTACGCGAATCCAAGCGATCAATTTTTGGCGCCGTTGCCGGGGAATTGATAGAAAACTTTAGGGGATAATTCGAAAAAGAAGAGATTGTTACTTTAGGTTGTTTACTATTATTATTATTAATATTCGATCTCGTTTCCTCACATCTTGTTTTCTCTTCTTTGTAGGCGGTGCATGATCACAAGATCCCAAGGAAAGGACTTATTTCCTTTGAATCCGGAAATCGAGAAGTCTTTGAGGAGGAAGAAACAAGAAGCGAGAACTGAGACTATTTCCATACCTTTCGTTGATACCATGGCCGGCATTGTTGATCCACCACGAGAACTCGCTCGTCCCGAGAAGATCCCTTTGAATGCCCGCTTTCGACCTAAGCTGGACGATTATCAAGAAGGAGGTTGGGGAAAGATTGATGCCAACAACTTCGAGCTTAAGCCATCCCTCATAGCTACGGTGAAGTCTCAAACATACGGAGGAGGAGTTAATGAAGATCCAAACGCTCATCTTGAGTCGTTTTTGGACATATGTGCCACCATCAAGCAAAACGGAGTGCCTCCGGATGTCATTAAGCTCCGCCTATTCCGGTTCTCCTTAGAAGACGATGCGCTAGATTGGTACAAGAGCCTAGATCGGAAGGAAATTGGTACTTGGAGAGAGATGACCCGGTTGTTCTTAGCACAGTTCTATCCTCCCTCGAAGGTGCAAAAACAAATCAACGATATCTTGCAATTCGAACAATATGAGGATGAATACTTATACGAGGCATGGATCCGATTTAAGAAGCTACTTCGCAAATGCCCACATCATGGAATTGACAAGGAGGAAATCTATATTCGGTTTTATCGGGGTTTGACGAGGAAGGCTAGAAGAGAGTTGGACTATTCATCGAAAGGGGGATTTCTTGCTAACGATTATGAAGAGGCCAAGAATCTCATTGAGCTAGCAGTCAACAATGATTATGAGGAGGTGACCGATAGGAAGATGACGAGAAGAAAGGTTCCATCCGGTGACGAGGACGCCTACGGTGATTTGAAGGCAAAATTTGAAAGACAACAAAAAAGAACTTGAGATGCTAAAAAAGAATACTTTGGGAGTCAATTCAGTTTTTGAAGAGCTAAACGAGCCTATTGCAGTTAAGGAGGATGCAAATTACGTGCATGGAGGAAACTTCTGGCAAGGGGGAAATAGGGGAAACTATTATCCGAACAATCGAAACCACCCTAATTTCTCCTATGCCAACCCGAACAATGCTCTTCAGCCACCACCGGGATTTAACGTGAAAAACGGGGTTATTCAAGAGCCGATTGCTAAGACACCGATGGAAGAGATGATGGAACGGTTGGAGGCAAGTCAAAAAGATTTTATCTATAAAGCAGACAAGAGGTTCGGGGCTCTCGAGCATAGTGTGACATCTATTGGAAACTCAGTGATAGCCTTGACAAAGCAGATGTCGATGGTAGAGACCCAAATTAGTCAAATGGCGAACGCCCAAGCCGGAATTCATAAGCCGGGCCATTTTCCGAGCAGCACCGAGACCAACCCGAAGACGCAACAATGCAACGCAATCGAGCTTCGGAGTGGGACAAGGTACAGTAATCATGGGGCTAAAGTTGAGAAATCTGGACACGAGGATGTACTAGAAACGGGAGCCGAGAACGAGAAGGAAGATGAAACACAGCAGGCCCATCGGCCAAGCCTATCGGCCGATAGGCCCACCCGATACCCAGATAGAATGCCGGCAGTGGATCCTATCGACCCCCCTATCGGCCGAAAGGCTCCTGGAAGTTCGAATGTGAAGGATTTTGAGATAAAAGCTCCATTTCCACAGCGATTGGCCAAGTCGAGACATGATGAAAAGCTTCAACGATTTATCGACATGTTTCAAAAGGTGAATATCAACATTCCACTTCTAGACGCTTTGAGAGACATGCCGGGGTACGTGAAATTCTTGAAAGACGCTGTGGCAAGCAAGAGGAAGTTGGGGAAATTTGAAACCATAAATTTGACAGAGGAGTGTAGCGCTATCATTCAAAACAAGCTCCCGCCGCGAAGGATCCGGACGTTTACTTTGACATGCATGATTGGTGACCAAACGCGTTAGTAATGGGTTGTGTGATCTCGGGGCAAGCATCAATCTTATGCCTCTATCCATCTTTAAGAAGTTGAAGATTGGGGAGATGAAGCCGACTACCATTTCTCTACTCATGGCGGACCGGTCGATCGCTTATCCGAGGGGAATTGTGGAGGATGTGCTCGTTAGAGTCCAACACTTAGTCTTCCCGGCCGATTTCGTAGTTCTTGATATGCCCGAGGACGAGAATCAACCACTGATCTTTGGGAGACCATTTCTAGCGACGGGGAGAGCACTTATCGACGTCCAGGAGGGTGATCTTACCTTTCGGGTTAATGATCAAAATCTGAAAATTTCCATCTATGACGCGATGAAGAAGCCCGAGGATGCACCCGAGGAATGTTTTGAAATTGAGTCTATTATGCCGCCCCCGACCGACTTGTTGGAGCATTGCATTTCACACTCCATTTACTCACATTCCTATGTTGATGAAATTTCCGAGGAGTTGCCAGAGTATGTTCGAATGTTGGAGGCGAACGAGAGTCGATCTAATGAGAAGGACGTATGCTATCTTGATATCAACAAACCCATTCAAGGGGGAGTTGTCGCTGAAAACCCGGAATGAACGAGGTATGGTCTAGCTAAAGACGTTAAACATAGCACTTGTTGGGAGGTAACCCAACGTATGTATATTAGTTCGTTTTATTCGTTTGTTTTCAATTTTTCGTTTGCGTGATTTTTGTAGTTGCTAGTTTCGTAGTAGCTTTGTTAGTTTTGTTTAGTTCTAATCCATGCACGCCGAGTTTTGGATACTTGCAGGTCTTTAATCGCCATATCCAAGCAAAAACGGGACCAATTATGCGAAAGAGAAAAAGCTGAAAAAAATTTTTGAGGCAGAAGAACCTATCGGACGAGCCTATCGGCCGATAGGCCCGGCCGATATGCTGAGGAAAATTAGAAAAAAATTTTATGTTACAAGCAGTGGTCGTTAGACAGACCACATCGACCGATATTCCACCCGATATGAGGTACGTACGTTTCAGTAGTTCCTATCGGCCCAGCATATCGGCCGATAGGCCTGCCCGATATGCCCGCTATGATCCGAGCTCACCGACAAACCCGCCATTTCCGCCACAGTGATCAGGTACTCCGTTAACAAAGCCACTCCTTTCTCTTTTCAAACTTATTCCTCCTTTGGGATGCGAAATAAGTTTGGGGGGGGGGGGGGGAGAAGTGCGGCATTGTTAATTTCTTTACGTGTGAGTACCTTGTTTGCCTTGTATCATTATTTGTTTGTGTTGGTGCCCGTTGTTTTTATTTGTGCTTATCATTTGGGTGTTGCGTGGTTTTGGCTTTTGGTTGCTTAGTTTTTAGATTTTTTTTGTTCATTTTCGTTTGGTGTGTTTGCTAGTTTCATTTTTGTTAGGTCGTAGTAATTTTTTTTCTTAGATTTCGTGTTTGCTCTTATTTGCTTTTCGTTGTTTGCTTTGGTGCCTTGCTTGGGTAAATTTTTAATTTTTTTAGATAGCCTTGCTTGTCTTAGTTTTTCTTTATTAGTGAATTTTTCGTGCTTCTATTTGTGTGATACCGATGTTACGACACTGTTTTTCTCTCTGAAGAAACGGTCGAGTTTAGTCGAGTTGTAGTCAGTTATTTCTGTTTTGCATAGTATTCATTTAGGTTCAAAATTTTTCGTGATTGTAGAGGTCTTGCGTATAAGAGACGATACATACTTGTTTTAAAATCACCGTCAATACGTTTGGTTACATCTTCCGATAGTGAGTCGTCAAGCTTTCGTCGATCGTGTTGGCACTTAGAGTGAGTTTAGAGTCGGTCAGTTTTTCCCAAAAGTTGAGATAATGTTGTTCTATGAAGGGAAGTCTAGTAACCGGGGGCATTCGCGTGACCCGTTGTTTACCCTCGCGTAAAACGACGACTCTGATTAGACTAGTGATTTAGATATTTCACATGTGCCAATGATAGGGAACCTAGTAACCGGGGGTATTCGCGTGACCCGCTGTTTACTCTCGCGTAAAACGGCGACCTTGATTCGGACATGCGGAAATTATATATTCGAGTTGTTTCTCCGCTGTAGACGGGAACTTAGTAACTAGAAGCATCCATGTGCCCCATGAGTGTCTTTTACGTCAAACGGTTTCTTAATACATGAGAATGGAAGTTCCACCCTAGGATTACCCCGATGAAACATCCCGAGATCCTAACCTAGTGGTCAACTCGAATCAAATTCTTGAACATATATAAGGGAATACTGTCCGAGGTAAATTAGTTATGAAACTCGTTAAAATTGTGCCACTAGACTGTGTAACGGGACGAACTATCTTGTTTATTTTAGCCTTTCATATTGACGGTCGATTTGACTCACGTTTTGTTAATCTTTGAGCTGGATTTTCTTCATGAACGAATGATTAGGACTGAACTTGACTACTTTGCGGAATCATTATTCTGAGTGCAGCTCGCTTTTACGACACTCGGATTATTTAGAAAGAATTACAGGATAGTATTGATTAGGTTGAACACTATGAGTTGCACGATGATTCACGACTTTCTTTTTCTTTTCTTTTTGTTGTTCGGGACGAACAAGGCTTAAGTTTGGGGGGGTTTGATAAGTGGTAATTTTACCACATTATTTCTAGGATTTTATACTAGGTTTTTATCTCGTTTCGTGATTTATGTGCTCGTATTTGGCTTATTTATGATTAGTCGAGCCGTATTACGCGTTTGGGTTGGTTTTAGTGTGTTTGCAGGTTTTAGAGCCAAAAGGACCCAAAACGAGACAAAGGACCGAGAGTCGAGTCACGGACGGAAGAAACGGATTTTTTGCAAGAGACAGACGAACCTATCGGCCAGCCTATCGGCCGATAGGTTTGTCCGAAAGGTGTTCCTGCCCTACCGTTGGATGCGATCGACGAACCAACTATCGGCCAAGCTATCGACCGATAGGCCAGGCCGATAGGCTGCCCAGCGGACTCTCGTATTTTGACGGATTTTGACTCTTTTGGATAGTTTTTGTTTCCTAGATTAGGGCTAACCGGGAGTTTAACCCCCTTAGGCTATATAAACCTCCTTTTAGACCTAGTTCTATCATCTACCATAATCTATCATCATTCTTTTTCATCCATTATCATCTTTTGCAATCTTTTACATATTTTTAGCAAGATTTATTCCTTGGATGCAAGAACTTTTTGGAGGAGAATTATTATTGTTTTTCGGAGATTGAAGACTCGGAGTTCATCAGTAAGGGTTGTAATCTCTCTTTTCATATTAATAATATGCATTCTTCATCTATTTCTTGTTTAATTTCAAGTATGTCTGGCTAAATTCATTGATTGATTCTAGGGTTAGTAATTTTAATTGATGATCACATGATATTCCTTTGATTACCTTTTGACCTTTCATCCTAGGCTTGTGTTCAAGTTGTGTTAAATCTCATGTTAGATTAAAGGGCCCTTAATCGATGCATGTTAGCTAATTGATTTTGTCCGGAAGGAGTAATTAATTAGTGGAAATACTTGATGCACAATATGATTTTATCTTAAGACCTAGCGGAGAAAGATAAATCATAGATAAATAAGTTGGCGCTTTTAAGTGATTTAAATTCTTTGAGCCTTAGCAGGAAAAAGGGTTTAAATTAACTATCTTTCTAGGTTGCCTTGATCAGAATTCTAGATCGGCTGAGTGATTATTTCTAGGATTGAATTAAAATTTGGGGAAAAGGAATCAAGTGAATGGATTGTGTGAACTCAATTAGATGATACTACCCTAGGATCAATTACCTTTCGACTTGTGATTTTATCTTGCTAATTTACTTTATTTGCTTGATTTAGATAATTCATCTTTTATTTAATTTTTATTTTTTGATTTTTAAAGTTAGATAATTAGAATCAAAACAAACTTTCGGATTCCTAAATAGCAGTCAAATTTTGAGTAGAGTTACTTCCTTTATTTTCGACACATCAATTCCCTTGGGTTCGACACATTGGAAATACTCCGAGGTTTTACAAATTTTAAAATTGATCGGATTTGAAAACCATACTACGCGAATCCAAGCGATCAATTACCCGACTCATGATCTGGAGTTAGCAGCTGTGGTCTTTGCCTTGAAAATTTGGCGACATTATTTATACGGCACTCATTGTCAGATCTTTACAAATCATAAGAGCCTCAAGTATATTTTCAGTCTGAAGGAATTAAACATGAGGCAGAGGAGGTGGCTGGAATTGATCAAGGATTACGATTTGTAAATCCTCTATCATCCAGGCAAAGCAAACGTAGTAGCTGATGCACTGAGCCGTAAACTTGTTTCTCTTCGAGTGCTGGAAGCACTTACGTCCCAAACCAGCATTAACGAGAACTGATCCGCGAAGGAATCGAAGTGTGGTCGCAGGGAGTCCAAGGGCAACTGTGTGTGATGGAACTAACTTCGTCATTAGTGGAAGAAATCAAATCTAAGCAGTTGAATGACTCTCTGATCCTTCGGTTATGTGACGAAGAAAAGCAAGGAAAGGCCCCAGGATTCGTGATACAAGATGATGGAGTTCTGATATTTCAAAGTCGACTTTGCGTTCCCGATGATGATGTTTTGAGACAGACAATTCTAAAGGAAGCTCACATCGCGCCCTATTCTATTCACCCGGGCAGCAGTAAGATGTATAAGGATCTGAAACAAATTTTCTGGTGGTGAAATATGAAGAAGGACGTAGCAGAATACGTTTCAAAGTGTTTGACTTGTCAGCAGGTTAAGATTGAACATCAGCGACTTGCCGGAATGTTGAAGCCACTTCCGATCCCTGAGTGGAAGTGGGAGGATATCTCGATGGATTTCATCACCAATATGCCAAGGACCAAGACGGGAATGAACATGATTTGGGTTGTAGTTGATCGACTAACCAACTCGGCTCATTTCCTAGGAATTAAAGACACGTGGGGACCCGAGAAATTGGCACGAGTATTTATTGCAGAGATAGTCAGATTGCATGGGACACCGAAGACCATTATTTCAGATCGAGATGGTCGCTTCGTGTCGCACTTATGGAAGAAAGTTCACAGGGCTTTGGGGACCGAGCTGAACTTTAGCACGACTTATCATCCTCAAACGGACGGTCAGTGCGAAAGGACTATACAAACAGTATAAGACATGCTTAGAGCTTGTGCCTTGGATTGGTCAACTGATTGGGAAGTTCATTTGCCCTTGATCGAATTCACCTACAACAATAGTTGGCATGCTTCCATTAAGATGGCACTGTTTGAAGCGTTGTACGGAAGAAGATGTAGATCGCCCCTGTGTTGGGATGATTCTTCTGACTTGATTGGGACGGAACCAGAGTTGATAGTTCAGACTCAAGAGAAGGTAGCTCTAATTCGGGAGCGGCTGTTGACTGCATAGAGTCGACAGAAGTCTTATGCAGGTGTGCACCGTCGCCCGTTGGAGTTTGAGATTGGGGATCATATACTATTGAAGGTTTCTCCTACCCGGGGAATTTTCCGATTTGGGAGGAAAGGAAAACTGAGTCCGAGATATATTGGACCATTCGAGATCCTTGAAAGGGTTGGGGATTTAGCATACAGGTTGGCTTTACCACCATCACTGAGTCACGGTCACAATGTATTCCACGTATCCCAGTTACGGAAATATATACCGGATCCCAGTCATATCATTGATTTTGGCGAAATCGAGATAGCTAATGACGGCACCTTCGAAGAGAGACCCATCAGAATACTTGAAAGTAGGATCAAACAATTGAGGAATAAACCAATATCCTTGGTTAAAGTGCAATGGTCACGACATGGAGTCGAGGAGGCCACTTGGGAAACAGAGGATGGTATGAAGACTAGATATCCGGAGTTATTTTTATCTTAAGTTTCGGGACAAAACTTATTTTTAGGGAGAGAGGATGTAATACCCTAGATTTCTGATGTGTATTTAAACCTCGTGATACTGTATTTATTTCATTTTAATCTGAGAATTTTCCTCCGTATTTTATGATCTTGTGTTGTTGAGCGTATGATTTCATGCATGTTGTTCATACTTGCATTTTTATGCACTTGTAGCGCACGCTAACATCTTAGCATTAGCGCGCGCTAATTGAGTTAGCTAGCGCACGCTACGTATGAGTTGTAGTGCGCACTGCATGTAGTCAGCATGATTGAGACATGTTGGTAGGTGAGATCAGGATGCGGATTTTGTTGGGATTATGTCGGCATGAACCTGGACGGCTTTCTGGGAAAATCAAGTCAACGGTACTTAGCGCACGCTAATGGTATGAGGCTAGCGCATGCTAAGTCTAGTACAGTGAGGTCAGTGAACTTCCATTCAGTCGTTAGCGCACGCTAAAGATAGTTGTTAGCGTATGCTTATTGTTGATTTTAGCGCACGTAAGGCTGTTTAGCGTACGCTATGCCGAGGCACGTCAGAGACAGTAGATTGATAGCCCGTTAGCGCACGCTAATGTAACACCCCAAATTAGGCGGATATTACAGTGTCGTGGATCCCCGACTGGGACCCACCAGGCGAATGAAAATTGATGAATTAAATAATATAATTGCAGTACCGAACCACATTATATTACCAAATACTCCGATGAGGAGTTTAAGTACAACACACCAGGACAATACCGAATACTAGTATATTTTATATGAAGATAAAATACACAATGCTGAATGAAACGGAGTATCCAAATAAAAATCTGCAGCGGAAAATAAATGACAACAACATGAATGACTGAAAAGATCGGGGGCCCCTACTAGTATCATTGGGACTCCTCGCCGTCAACATGCTCTTCCCGTGCCTTTGCCTTGCCGTAACCTGAAAACAAAATCCCCCAACGGGGTCAGTTACACAGAACAACAATCCTCAAGGGTTGAAAATACACAATCATGATATATCTTTAGTTATGAAATATCCTTAGTTATGAATTACGCTGAAGAGCAGTATCATAGTACGCCCGTAATGTTCTGTGCAAGACGAATGACCGGACACACCCGTCCTTGTACCTAATTAGTCTCATGGAGGTAATCGTTACCATGTGCACAGTCCAATGTATCGATCCCAATACATGACCATCGCGTGCTCGACTAAAAATTCCACACATCCGCACCCGGCCACGCAATATGAACCCAGAAGGTCATATGAACGAGAATGACCAAAATGAATATCAATGAATAATAATCCGACAAGGTCAAGAATGACTCACCGAGATGAAAAAAATAGTGAAGTGAATGATAGTTCAATAAAATGATTGGAACCGCCGTTCCTTGTTAATGAAGTGATTATTCGACAATTACAAGTCTTAATACGGTTAATACAATGATGAATGAGTTATGATTATGAATGAACAACAACAAAAGGAATGAATATCCTTTTAACCGAGTAAGAATTAACTTACACAACACCGATGAAGAATGTCCTTCCACGAACAAACGTCCTAAATGAAATGTTGGTCGCCCAAACAACCTTGAATAACACAATTACCAACAATCCGCTCAATATACGAATCAACCACGATTATAACGAACTCAAAATGTCAATACGACTAAACCAAGTTCATTGGGGCATTATATCAAATATGTTGTGGCCAATCTCCGATTGTTAACAACCAAACCTCAATTATACCAATATCAAATCCCCAAGAAGTGTTTCAAACCAACAAAACATTTCCAATATGATCAATAATCCAAAATGAATATCCAAATTCGTGATTTCAACAACAATTAATCAAAAACCCCCAAATCCAACTCAATATTCAAAGTGTTCTTGAATAATCCTTCAACAGTCCAATGAATCTTTATACAAACTCATAATCATATGCATATCCCTTCATATAACATGATTATAACGTCCAAACTATCATATCTCAATACAAAATCGAAATCCAAAATATTGAAGAAATTACCTCTTGAAGATCCAACCACTTCGATCCGATGAACACGAGTTAAATCGAGTATCCAAGCTTCTCAAATGAATGAAGATGATGAAAATCTAACACTCAAGTGATTTATGATGGAAAATCTCTCCCTCCAGCCCTCTCTCTCGGATATAAGTTGAAGAAATGATAAAATGAAGAAAAAGTCCCGGCCAAGTCCTTATAAACTGCGGGAAGTTACGGCCGTAACTCGGCCTACTTACGGCCGTAACATCCCAGGTCAACGGCCTTACGGCCGTAAACAGCCAACTCGTACGGCCGTAACTCGGCTTCGTCCAATCACCTGCCGACATCCTTACGGCCGTATCGCGTAACTCGCCCTCGTCTAAAACACCTGCCGACATCCTTACGGCCGTACCCGCACACCTTACGGGCGTAACTCGGACGATACGGCCGTATCCGGCCAAACTTACGGGCGTAAGCCCCCTTCGTCGAAAATGACCAGGCACCCTGCCTGTAACGTACGGCCGTAGCCGGCCAAGCCTTACGGCCGTACCTTCCTCGTCTTACGGCCGTATGCCGCAACCCTTACGACCGTAAGTCCCTCTCGCCCGGCACAACCTGAAAAACACAAACACTCCTTACGGCCGTAACTCGCCTTCGGCCAAAAATGTCTGGGCACCCTGCTCGACACGTACGGCCGTAACCGGCCAAGCCTTACGGCCGTACCTGCTCAACTTACGGCCGTATGCCGCAACCTTACGGCCATAAGTCCCGTTCGTCCAAAATGGCCTGAAAATAACGAACACCTATTACAGCCGTAACCTACAATCCTTACGGCCGTAACTCGTTGCTGGACAAGGTGAAAATCCGATAACTCCGATTCCTCACTACGATTGATGAATGATCCGACATACCATACGTATGTGAAAGTGAACAAATCCAACACATGCCAAAGATGATATTCCCAGTACAAGACTACCAATCATGATGAAAATGATAATACTCCCGTCTCGATCTATAAACGGAGATGAAATGACGATCGATAACTGATATACGGTTACAACATGCCAACAGTGAACGCAAATGAATGAATCATGAATGAGGAGTGATTAATAATGAGTGAAAATTACTGAGTGATAATTACTGACTGATTAATACTGAATGAAAATGAATGAATTACAATCGGGTATTACATACTCCCCCTCTTAAAAAGAGTTTCGTCCTCGAAACTAAGGGTCAAACAACTCGAGATAATTCTCCCATACTCTCCTCGGTTTCCCAAGTAGCCTCTTCGACTCCGTGTCTAGACCACTGAATCTTAACCAAAGGAATCATCTTGTTCCTCAACTGTTTGATTCGCCGCTCTAAAACTTGTATATGACGCTCCTCATATGAATGATCATCCGCGATCTCGATTTCGTCGAACTGAAGTATATGGCTCGGGTCGGCAACATATTTCCACAATTGAGAGACGTGAAACACATTATGAATTCGGCTCAACGCCGGAGGTAAAGCCAAACGATAAGCTAACGCGCCTACTCGATCCAAAATCTCAAACGGTACAATGAATCTCGGACTCAACTTTCCCCGTTTTCCGAAATGGAAAATGCCTCGACTCAGGGATACCTTGACCAACACGTAGTCACCTGTCTCGAACTCTAGTGGTCGACGATGATTATCTGTATATGATTTCTGTCGACTCTGAGCGGTCAACAGACAACTCTTGATCAAAGCTACCTTCTCACGGGCGGCTATAAGCATATCGGGCTCGGTGCCGATTGACTCTGATAAGTCGTCCCAACACAAAGGAGATCGACAATGACGACCGTACAAGGCCTCGTAAGGTGCCATCTTAATCGAAGCATGCCAACTATTATTGTACGTGAACTCAATCAACGGTAATTGGGCTTCCCAATCGTCTTTCCAATCGAGGACGCATGCCCTCAACATGTCCTATAATGTCTGAATAGTCCTCTTTGATTGCCCGTCGGACTGAGGATGAAAAACGGTACTGAGATTAAGCTGAGTTCTCATAGCACGATGAACTGATTTCCAAAAATGAGACACGAATCGTCCGTCACGATCGGAAACGATACTCTTAGGAGTACCATGCAGTCTCACTATCTCTTTGATGAACAACTGGGCAAGTCTCTCGGGACACCACGTATCCTTAATCTCAAGGAAATGAGCCGATTTAGTCAAACAGTCCACAATTACCCAGATTGTATTCATGCCACGACGACTCGTCGGCAAACTCGTGATGAAATCTATTGAGATGACTTCCCACTTCCACTATGGAATAGGGAGAGGTTTCAGCATACCCGCCGGTCGCTGATATTCAATCTTGACTTGCTGACAGGTTAAGCATCTCGAAACAAATTCTGCGACTTCTCGCTTCATATTACTCCCCCAGTAATTTTGTTTCAAGTCCTTGTACATCTAGCTAGACTCCGGATGAACGGAATAAGGGGTAGCATGAGCTTCTCTTAATATCGAGTTTTTCAACTCGTCATCCGCCGGTGCGCATAACCGATTCTTGAAACGCAAAAGTCCATCCTCATGGACCACAAATCGAGGGGCTTTCCCCTGAACCACATCCTCACGGATGCGCAACAATGATGGGTCTGAACCCTGATTCTCTCTGATTGCCTCCTCAAGTGGCGATGAAATCTCTAACATGCAAATTTGCCCTTGCACTCGCTGAAGCCAGACCTCGATCTCGGGTCTAAGGAATTCCTGCTGAAGCTCCTTCTGAACTATTAAACGAGCAAGCATTTGCTCCTAAACGGACTTACGACTCAAGGCATCGGCAACCACGTTTGCCTTACCCGGGTGGTACATGATCTCGATATCATAATCTTTGATTAGTTCCAACCACCGTCTCTGTCGCATATTTAACTCCTTCTGAGTAAATATATACTTCAAACTCTTGTGATCAGTGAATATCTGACAGCTAACGCCATAAAGGTAATGACGCCAAATCTTCAACGCGAAAACCACGATTGCTAACTCCAGGTCGTGGGTCAGATAATTAACCTCGTAAGGTCTCAATTGTCGTAAAGCATAGGCAATAACCTTCCCATTCTGCATTAGAACACATCCGAGACCATGTCCGGATGCGTCACTGTAAACCACGAATCCTTCTGTCCCTTGTGGCAAGGAAAGTACAGGTGCTGAAATTAATCGGCTCTTGAGTTCTTCAAAACTCCGCTGACACGCGTCGGACCACTTGTATTTCTTATCCTTTCGCAAAAGGTTCATCAAAGGTTGAGCAATTTTAGAAAATCCTTCCACAAACCGCCGATAATAACCGATTAACCCGAGAAAGCTTCGGATTTCCTTAACATTCTTTGGAGGTAACCAATCTTGGATAGCCTCCGTCTTCTGAGGATCAACACGCACTCCATCTGATGAAATTACATGCCCCAGAAACATCACTTCGGACATCCAAAACTCACATTTGAAAAACTTTCCATAAAGTTGTTCTCGTCTCAACACGTCGAGAACCCGATGAAGGTGAACCTCATGCTCCTCTCGGTTACGAGAATAAATCAAAATGTCATCGATGAAGACAACAACAAACTGGTCCAAAAAGTCGATGAAAACCCGATTCATTAACTCCATGAATACTGCAGGTGCATTAGTTAACCCGAACGGCATTACCGCGAACTCATAATGACCATAGCGTGTACAAAATGCTGTCCCTACGATATCCGACTCTCGAATTCGCAACTGGTGATATCCCGATCTTAGGTCGATCTTGGAAAATATTAAATCTCCTTGAAGTTGATCTAAGAGATCATCAATACGGGGTAAAGGATACTTATTCTTGATCGTCAGCCTATTCAACTCCCGATAATCAATACACAAGCGAAATGAACCATCATTCTTCTTGACAAACAACACTGGTGCTCCCCACGGGGACGCACTCGGTTGGATATAACCTTTCTCGAACAATTCCTCAAGTTGATTCTTCAACTCCTGCATTTCGGTCGGGGCCATCCGGTACGGTGCCTTCGATATTGGAGACGTACCAGGCTCCAACTCAATCGTGAATTCCTCATCTCTCTGTGGAGGTAAACCAGGTAGCTCGTCTGGGAGTACATCGTCAATCGGTAACAATGATACCACGAATGATTAAACACCTCGATTGCCATAGAACGGTCAATCGATGACAATGATACAATGAATGATTGAACACCTCGATTGCCTTAGAATCGTCAATCGATGAAAATGATACAATGAATGATTGAACACCTCGATTGCCTTAGAACGGCCAATTGATGAAAATGATACAATGAATGATTGAACACTTCGATTGCCTTAGAACGGCCAATTGATGACAATGATACAATGAATGACTGAACACTTCGATTGCCTTAGAACGGCCAATCGATGAAAATGATACGATGAATGATTGAACACTTTGATTGCCTTAGAACGGCCAATCAATGAAAATGATACAATGAATGATTGAACACCTCGATTGAGTAATTTCACTGCTTCCATCACATTAATAATTCTTCTGGAACAATGGGGATTACCTCCCTGAAATACACACTCGGCTCCAATGACTGAAATGATAGTGACTAAGCGCTTACGAACACTGGGGATGGTATCATGACGATCCATCCAACTAATACCCAATTTTACATCGTCCTTAGATAAATCCACCACGATGAGGTTCGCCAACCAATTGTGGTCATTAAGCTTAATTCGGTATGATTTTTGAAAATTCTTCTACCATCAGGTAGACCAATGATATAAGGTCCACAATCCATAGGACTATCCAAATTAAGTCTATTAAAACATGATTCGGAAATGAATGAATGCGCTGCACCAGTATCAAAAAGGGTACACACAGGTTGAGATAAAATTGCGAGTATACCTGAGGTCATTTGGGGCATCGAATCGTCGCTCCCCTTCCTCGCGTGAATTCGGGACTTGCCGGCCCCGAACCAGACGCTCCCATCTGATAAATATGAGCTCCGCCTTTACTCGCTTCCGTCGTCTTAAACGACGCTGACAGAGCAGCCTGATTCTGAATCGCTGATTGCTTCGAGGCCTGAGATGCCGCCGGAGTCGGCTTGGAGTCCTTTCGGCAATAACGGGCCTTATGCCCAACAATCCCACAATTATGGCACATGATAGACGGTTTCAGACACTTAGTGCTGTAATGACCCGACGCTCCACAGTTGAAACAGATGATGGCCGAACTGGCTGCTCGGGACTGAGATCCCGCAGGATTAGGTGTTGTAGGAGGTCGCTCAGAAACGTTAGGGCCCGCACGAGGCTTCTTGGAGGATGACCGACCGCATTCGGACCAATTACGCTTCGTTGATTTCTTTCTGACAGATTAAGGTCGTTTCTCAGTAATTTCCTTAGCAACAGGCTCATACGGGAGGGTACTCTCGATTAATTCGGCCAGAGTGGCGCAATGATGATTGAGCAATTGCATATGGTGTAATATCCGGAATTTCTACTACTGTTCTTTGATATTATTTTATCCAAATTATATTGTACAGCGTGGAATCTGTACAGTATGGATAAAATAATGAAGGACTGAGATGTCAGTATTGGTATAATTGTTGTATTTGGTCGACAATTGTATTTAAGAATATTATTGGATTCAGTGTTTGTGTTCAGTGTGTCTTATGTTTGTTTTTGGTATGTCGAGACGTTGGACAAGAATAGCTGAAATTGGCTAAGTGTTCATTAGCGCACGCTACTGGGTACAGGTAGCGCATGCTACGAAGTATTGATAGCGTACGCTAAGAGGTTCGGTTACGTACGCTAAGGAGGACCCCTAACGTACGTAACGACTTGCTGGGTTAGTTCCGAAAGGTGGCCGACAGGTAGGCCCAAGTTGATTTTTATATTCAGTTAGCGCACGCTAACGTATGTTGGTTAGCGCACACTAACATCAGATCGCCAATAATGGAATCTTAGCTTTCGGCGGGTGGACCCGTCCACTTGCGACGCGTGTCCAGATAAGGTCAGCGGGTGTTTGTCATGTAGGGCTAGCGCACGCTAAACCGTATGGTTAGCGCACGCTAATTCCAGATCGGTCAAAGGAATCCCGATAATCGTGGATGCTTTCGGCATGTGGGGGCACGAGTGGTAGGTGTGTACTGTAGCAAGTCAACTTCGGATAGCGCACGCTAAGGTAAATGACTTGCGTACGCTAAGCAGGATGTTTTACGTGCGTTAATGCATGGGCATTACGTACGAATCTAGTTTACGAAGCGAGGCAGTAGCCTCTGGGCTTCGATAGCGCACGCTAACAAAGTCAGTTAGCGCACGCTAAACATGAGATGTTAGCGCACGCTAATAATGAATATTATAAAAGGGGACAGAAGGGTGCTGAGAAGCATTTCATCATTTTTTCTTCTTTCAGTCGAGAGATAGAGAGAGAGTTGGGATATATTTGAGGTTACCAAACACTGTATAATGATAATCTTTAACAACATTAGATTGAGAGCTTGGATTCAACCCTTGTTCTTCAAGTTGTTCATGATTCTTTGGATGGAGTTCTAGTGTTCTTCTTTTTGGTCGTCTAAACCAGGTAATCTTCGCATTCCTTTGTTAATGGTTCGTTTTTCTTGGATGATTTCATGTAAGGAGCATGTTGGATAATCATATGATGATGTTATATGAGATTCAATGAAATTTTGATAAGAGTTTCGGGTGTTAGTTAAGATTCTTCATACTGTAAGGATGTTGATTCATTTAACCCGATATAAGAGGGATTTCTGAATCTTTGTAATTATGTTGGTCGGTTTAGATGAGATGAATCATGATACTAGGTTGAATTCCAGATTTAGCATGATATGATCCTTGTTATCGAGTCGGTTTGATTGTTGATGTTGTTATTGATATATAGACATTGACATGATCATTGTGATAATTATGGGGTCGTTTATCTTCAAGAGATATGGAGATTTATGTCTCCCTTCATTCGGATTCGTAGACGCAAGATGTGAGTCGATGTTTGGAATGCATGCCACTGTACAGCATTAGCGCACGCTAACGGGACAACTTAGCGCACGTTACGTTATGCGTTTAACGTGCGCTAAGTAGGCAGATAGTGCAGTATTTTTGTGTTTTGATTATGAATTCGTGATGGTTTGACTTGGTCGGTTCTGACTGTGTTTATTCGAGGTTGTGTTGAACCGTTGAGTTCGATTGGTTAGTTTTGTCGGTTGTTGATTGTTATCGGATATGTGTTATTTGATTTCTTCGATAGGTTGAGATTATTGATCGGTGATTATAACCGGATATTGCGGTCGTGTTCGAGTATGTCCATTGTATTGCTTTTGATCGGGGCTGAGGAGCTCGTAGACAAAGGCAATGTGTTCGGCAGCAGCTTCGTGGTATCGGTATCGAGGCAAGTTATTACTTGCTCAGTTATAATATTTAATGAATGGTTTCAGTTTCATTTCGTTTATAATGCATATAGCGATGATTATTATTGTGAACTCTGGGTATTCGGATCGCATATCGTTCTTTCGATTCTGGGAGGTAAATCATAATGTATATGCTTTATCTCAGTTACTGGTATGTTCGAGTATCGAGGTTACATTATGGTAAAGACGAGGATATGAGTATCTATAGTTCATTGTACGTTTGGATCACCGAGCATTGAGGATAATCGTCGGTGATGATTGGACAACGAGGTTGCTCCCGAAGGACTCGGGGCAAGTATTCCATATTGATTATGGTTTAATGTTATTTATTTTGGTCTCGTACATTTTTCTTTCATGTTGTTGAACATGAAGTCGTCCTAGTAAATTTTCATGTTGCCGTGTATGTTATGTTGTTCATGTTCATGAACGTGTTGATTTGCATATGTGTATGCATATTGTGTTGTTTATGTTGTGTAAATAATCCGATGGGATTATGAGGATCTATGCTGAGGGCGCTGGATCGAATGTCCATCATGCGTTGGTTCGATGGGATCATCATGAGGATCTATGCTGAGGGCGCTGGATCGTTGGACAGGTTTTGTTGTTCATGTTGATGAACGTGTTGATTTGCATATGTGTATGCATATTGTGTTGTTTATGTTGTGTAAATAATCCGATGGGATTATGAGGATCTATGCTGAGGGTGCTGGATCGAATGTCCATCATGCGTTGGTCCGACGGGATCATCATGGAGATCTATGCTGAGGGCGCTGGATCGTTGGACGGGTTTTCCATCATGCGTTGGTCCGACGGGATCATCATGGGGATCTATACCGAGGGCGTTGGATCGTTGGATTACCCTGTATTATGTTGATGGAATCGTGAGGATTCGCATCGTTGGATTCCGATGACGGAAGTCCGTTTTATATGTTTTATGATACATTGATGATTTATGTATTATGGTACTGGTACTTGTAGGGCTGTAAACGAACCAAGCCGAGCCGAGCTTTGACCTAAACGAGCCGAGCTCAATTTTTTTTCCTGACGAGCCGAGCCGAGCCGAGCTTTGTTATCGCACAAAAAACGTGTTCGAGCTCGAGCTCGTTAATAAAACGAGTCGAACTCGAGCTGTTCGCGAACAACTCGAGCCGAGTCGAGCTCGAGCCGAGCTCGAGCTGTTCGCGAATAATTATATATTTTTAAATTATTTAAATAATATATTTGAATTATTTAAAATAAATATTTTAAAATAATCATTAAAAATTATATATATTTTTAAATATAAATAAAAATTAATATTTTAATATATGAAAATTATTTAAAAAATTATTAATCTCTAATATAATATATAAATATTATTAAAATAAATTTAAAAATATATTTATTAATCGAGCTTAACGAGCCGAACCGAGCTCGAGCCGAGCTCGAGCCACACATGCCCAAGCTCGGCTCGAGCTCGTTTTCTTAACTCACAGATTTTTGCGTTCGAGCTCGAGCTCGAGTTCTTAACGAACCGAGCCGAACCGAGCCCTTAACGAGCCGAGCCGAGCTTTGTTTGCGAATAGCTCTGTTCGTTTACAGCCCTAGGTACTAGCATCGTTTGCTAACCCCTTCGGGGGTGGACATTTGTTTTGATGATGAGGTAGCCGAGGAGCGGGGAAGCAGCCATAGTACCGACATGATGATGAAGTAGCTCAGTGATGTGGTTGATGTCATTTTGTTTTATGGTTATTTCCCAGTACTCGAATATGCATATGTTATTGTTGATTTTGGGGATGTTTTCTAATAATGGACTCATTTGAATTGTCGAACGGGTTTGAACTTCTTTTACTTTGATGTCACTTTAGTATTTATTTCGTATTTCTCAATTTAGCCTTGTAAATTCTTATACAAAGAATTTACGGCGCTGTAATTATTTCGAATATATCGGGGTGTTACACATGCCTAGCGCACGCTATCGTGCAGGCATAGCGCACGCTAATGGTAAAGGATAGTGCACGCTAGTACAGACCAGATCAAAGGGAATCTACCTGTGGACCCGGTCACTTTCGGCGCATGTTCCGACAAGGTCAACGGATGTTTGTTATGAAGGAGCGCACGCTAATGCATATTGATTAGCGCACGCTAATCAGGTCAGCCCAAAGGAATCTTGACTTTGTCAGGTTACTTTCGGCATGTGGGGACACAGGGGGTAGGTGCAGACTGTAGCAAGTCAACTATGAGTAGCGGACGCTGTGGCTGAAGGCTTGCGTATGCTAGATAGAGGAATTTACGTACGTTATTGCATGGGCATTGCGTACGTAAGTCATTGTATGCAGTAAGGCAGTAGCCTCTGGACTGCGATAGCGCATGCTAACAAAGACAGTTAGCGCACGCTAAGCATGTAACGTACGTTAAATGAAGATGTTAGTGTACGTTAATAACGTACATTATATATAAGTGCAGTTGGCCATTATTCGTCATTTTCCATCCTTTTCTTCACGTGAGCCGATAGAGAGAGCCTTGAGAGGTATTTGAGGTTCCCAAACACTGAGAGATGATGATCTTTAACAATATTAAGATGGAGAGCATGGATTGAAGCCTTGTTCTTGAAGTTATTCATAATTCTTGGAAAGGAGTTCAATTGTTCTTCTTCTTGGTTCATCTATACAAGGTAATTTCGTATCCCTTTGATAGTGGTTCATTTTTAAGGATGATTACTTGTGAGGAAGCGAGTTGGATTATCTTGTGATGATGTTATATGAGATTTAATGGGATTTTGATAAGAGTTCTCGGATGTTAATTAAGATTCTCCATACTTTATGAATTGTGTTTCGTTTAACCGATGAAAGAAGGATTTCTGAAGTATGTTGATTTCATATGAATCATGATATGAGGTTGTAGTCCAGATTAAGTATGATATGATCCTTGTTAACGGGTTGGTTTGATTATTGATGATGTCGTTGATATCTTCTTCATGATGATATATACATCGGGCTATGTAGTTTTGAATATGATTTCGGACATCTCATGTTCTTGAAGAACTCTTGACTAATATGATATGATGTTGATATTTGAGGAAGAAGATGATATGTGAATATATGAATTGGATTAAGAGTTGGATGATTACCTATATATTAAAGGATATCGGACTTCGTTGTTTTGATAGCTATGAACGTGGTTTCGAATCACTTAGTGTTCTTAATAATCACCCTATGTTGATCGGAACCTGAAAAACATGCATCTGTACAGA
This sequence comes from Orobanche coerulescens, assembly GCA_033398695.1. Classification (NCBI taxonomy): domain Eukaryota; kingdom Viridiplantae; phylum Streptophyta; class Magnoliopsida; order Lamiales; family Orobanchaceae; genus Orobanche; species Orobanche coerulescens. The sequence continues at coordinate 197,654,182 of CM065801.1, read as the reverse complement.
ATTAGCGGATGCTAAGCTTACGGGCTAGCGCACGCTAACGGGAGCTACTTAGCGCATGCTACGTTATGCGTTTAACATGCGCTAAGTAGGCAGACAGTGCAGTATCTTTGTGTTGTGGTTGTGAATTTGTACTGGTTTGAGTTGTGATTGTTCAGGCTTATGTTTAACCGAGATGTCGTAGAACCGTTGGGTTTGTGGATTGGTTATGTCGGTTATTGTTTGTTATCGGATTGTTATTTATTGATTATTGCCATAGGTTGTGGTAAGTGATCGGTGATTAGAACCATGATTTGCGGTCGTATTCGAGAATGTTCGTAGATTGCATTGATCAGGGCCGAGGGACTTGTAGATGATGGCAATGGATTTGGTAACGACTTCATCGGTATCGAGGCAAGTTATTACTTGCTCAGTTATAATGTTTAATGAATAGTTTCAGTTTCATTTCGTTTATAATGCATATAGCAATGATTATATGTTTTCTTTTTGATTCTAGAAGTTAAATCGTACTGTATATGATTTATTTCGGTTATCGGCATATTCGGGTATCGAGGTTACATTATGGTAAAGACGAGGATATGAGTATCTATAGTTCATTGTACGTTTGGATCGCCGAGCATTGAGGATAATTACTGGTGATGATTTGACATCGAGGTTGCTCCTGAAGGACTCAGGACAAGTATCTTAGTTTGATTCGGTTTAGTGTTAATGATGTTGATCATGCAGGTTGTCATTCATGTGAACATGAAGTCGTCCTAGTTGTTTCATCATAGTGTCGTTCATGTTTTGATTCATATGTTGTTCATGTTGATGAACATATTGAGTTGCATATGTGTATGCATAATTGTATTGTTTATGTTGTAAATGATCCGATGGGATCATGAGGATCTATGCTGAGGGTGTTGGATCGGATGTCCACCATGCGTTGGTTCGACGGGATCATCATGGGGATCTATGCTGAGGGCGCTGGATCGGATGTCCACCATGCGTTGGTTCGCCGGGATCATCATGGGGATCTATGCTGAGGGCGCTGGATCACTGGACAGGTTTTCCACCATGCGTTGGTCCGACGGGATCATCATGGGGATCTATGCTGAGGGCGCTAGATCGTTGGATTACTCAGTATTGTGTTGATGGAATCATGTGGATTCTCGTCGTTGGTTTTATATGTGTTTTTGTGCATATGTATATTATTGGTTATCCATCTCATGTTGATCTAGTAGGATCATCAGGGGATCTATGCTGAGGGTGCTGGATCATGGGATTTCCATTGAGTATACACTGTTGTTATTGTTTTGAGCATATTGACGTTGTCATATGAGTATGCATCTGTAGGTCTTGTGTTAGGACCGTGTCCATATTGCATTGATCTGATCTCGGATTAGACTGACATAATTTTCGTGGTATTGTGCATTTCGAGGTATGTTCCGTATTTCCCTTGGTATCCGATCCAGCACCCTCAGCATACACTACACCAGAATCACGAATTTGTGACTGCTAAAAACAGTCACAAATGGCAAAAACAGTCACAAATAAGTGTCACAGAATCAACTGTCACAGAATTCTTTGTGATTTGTGTGATCATAAAAACAGTACAAAACTCGCTTTATGACTTTCCAAAGCCACTTTATATGGCGATCACAAACACACTTTCATTGTTATCACTTGATCACAAATTACTCTATTTGTGACAGCTTTAAAGAAGTCACATAATTTACTTACATGATTTGTCTATGACAATCACATAGTCAAAAATTCTGTTGCTTTAAACAGTCACAACATTAAATTTTATGACTTCTTAAAATGTCAAAAATTGAGTTTTTATAGTCACAATATTAAAGTTAGAAAATTACGATTATGACTGTCATGGACGGTCAAATAGAGTTTTCATAATATTAGAGTTATTCTTGTCTTAGACAGTCATAAATTTAAAAAAATTAAAAAAACAAAAATAAAATGTGCAAACCAAGAAAAAATCATCTAATCTTTTTCACAATATTCCACAAAAGCCAAAATACTACAAATCCTTATAAACCCAAAGTATTACGAGTCCACAAATTACTACGAGTTCAAAAATAAATACAAAGTACCACCAAGTCCACAAATTACAAGTTCATAAACAAACCTAAAATACTTCCAAGTTCACAAAATATTACAAGTCCACAAATTCAAGTTAAATTATATTTCTTCGAGGAAACATTTAGGCCACACCACGAACCCACCAACAACTTCCCCGATCGTGGTGGCACAACCTTGGCTACCTAAATATAATTGAGTGTCATTCTCGTCATTCTCCACACTTATAACACTAATCTTGCTTTCATGGTCTTGAATATTGCGCCCGTGTACTTTTTCGCCTTTCAAAGTTGGAACTACATCTCCTTGAGCAATGACCTTGGTTGAAATGACATCTTTAATAAGAACATGGGTTGTTTGTGGCGTACCTGTTACACTTGGATTTTTTAAGTGAAATGTTGATCCAGCAGAAATTTGTGAGGGCGTAGAAGTTTGTGGCGAAAATAACTTTTGAGAATGGTTGAATGGTGCTATAAAACTAGTAAGTTGATCTTGCATGTTGTAAACAACCTTCTCCAAGTGCTGATTACTATTAAGGACCATGTCAATGTTTGACTTAATAGGTTGAATAGCCTTCACGGTGCCCTTAGAGACTCGACCAACACCACGTGTCCTTCCTCTAGAATCCTTTCCGAAAATCTGGGTAAGTGCATCATCCTCTAATGAAGCCTGGCTTGATGAGTCTTGGCTACTATGGAATTCTATAACTTTATGCTGCAAAATAAGATTGCATAAGCCTATTTTGATGATTATAAGACTGACTTAGAAATTTATATTTCAAAACTTACACATGCTTCAGCAACTTTTGGGTGTAGTTCCCCAGTTTTTTGTTGTTTTCGTGACTCTAAGTACACCTCGGAACGAGTAGGCGACCGCCGATTTGGATCCTTCGCTTTCTACACATAAAAAAAATATATATATCAACCAACGCATCGAAAATCTAAGCTGGAAAATAAATAAAAAATTAAACTCCACTTTACATGTATAATTCGAGGAAGCATAGAAATATAAGTTGAAACTTAAACTCCACTTTACATGTATAAGCGGAAAAAGAAGACTTGTTGATTACATTAATTATATCTATTAAAATTTCATGTATATACCATTTTGATAGCTTTCTCGGCGTAGGATGTCCTGCCAAGACAATGCACATCGTTCTTAATAGCCCTGTTTGCTTTTAGAACCTCTCTTTGTTGAAGCTTTTTGGCCGTTGCTTCATGTTCAATAAATGCATTCCATTGGCTGGTACGAATGTTCTCTTTCGGGGGTACGTGGTCCTTCAAAGCCAGTATTCCAGTAGCATCCAGATTCTTTAAATACTTTTGTCGCATGTACCATCTCCAAGTTTTTAGTTGCCCACCCATCTCTTTTAAAACATCTTCCTTTCTAACAAGCGGGACATTAAATTCCCGATAGAGAGTCGTCCACATATCGTCCTTTATGGCTTGATCAACTTGCCTCCAGTCATCGTACTCCAACCCTACTTGTATTTTTAGTAGGACTAAACATCGAGCCTTGAACTTATCCTTATTTCCAACTATTTGTCCTGTGCTATTAAAGGTAACGACAGTCCGTTTATCTATAATCGGGTGCCCCTCATTGGCAGATGCTTGGGAGTTCGTTGGAGTATTCGGTTCACCTTCTTGCTGACTTGATGAAGCTGTCATTATCTCTTATGTATCAAAAAAAAAGCCTCATCAAATCATATATTGGAGCAGCTAAAATCTGGAATCAGTTAATATATATATATATATATATATATATATATATATATATATATATATACACATTCGAGCAGTTATATTAACTGGACATCAAATACACAATTCAAATTGAACATCAAATACACATTCGAGCAGTTATATATACAAAATTCAAATACACCCCAAAATTTGAACATCTGCTCTTCCAAAGAATCAGACATCTGCTCTTCCACAATTCAAATAAAATGGACTAAACTGCACTTTTCCAAAATTATATTTGAGTCCATGGGACAATGACTTGACTCTTTCGTGGGACGAACATTATGTTTTACAGACGGCGACGGCCCTTTCCTTGGCCCTCTCTTTTCGCTTATGAAAGCGCCCCGAGCGTCGATCTTCGAATTGCGTACAAAAGATCTGAAATACACACCAAAATACACATTACAATGAATTTGAACAACAAGTCATTTGCTCTTCCAGAATTCAAATAAAATGGGACTAGAATGCACTTTTCCAAAATTATATTTGAGCCCATGGACTTAAATGAAAATAGGAAATACTTGTTTTTAACTAGGCTAGAATTTTTCTTATGTATCAAAATACACCCCAAAATACACATTACAATGAATTTTAACAACAAGTAAATCTGCTCTTCCGAATTCAAATAAAATGGACTAAAGCGCACTTTTCCAAAATTATATTTGAGTCCATGGACAATGAATGACTCTTTCGTGGGACAAAACATTATGTTTTACCCAGACGGCGGCTCTTTCCTTGGCCCTCTCTTTTCGCTTATGAAAGCGCCCGAGCGTCGATCTTGAATTGCGTACAAAGATCCGAAATACACACCAAAATACACATTACAATGAATTTGAACAACAAGTCATCTGCTCTTCCGAATTCAAATAAAATGGGACTAGAATGCACTTTTCCAAAATTATATTTGAGCCCATGGACTTAAATGAAAATAGGAAATACTTGTTTTTAACTAGGCTAGAATTTCTCTTATGTATCAAAATACACCCCAAAATACACATTACAATGAATTTTAACAACAAGTAAATCTGCTCTTCCGAATTCAAATAAAATGGACTAAAGCGCACTTTTCCAAAATTATATTTGAGTCCATGGACAATGAACAACTCTTTCTGGATAGCGAACATTATGTTTTACACAGACAATGACGGCTCTTTCCTTGGACCTCTCTTTTCGCTTATGAAAGCGCCCCGAGCGTCGATCTTCGAATTGCGTACAAAAGATCTGAAATACACACCAAAATACAGACTACAATGCACCCAAATTTACAGATTCATATATAACCCTCGAAATCATATATTCGACAAATTTATGCATATAATACATATACTTGTCAAAATAATCTTTTCACATCATTCAACAATTATAGTCATCTGCTCTTTCAAATTCAAATAAAATAGGACTAGACTGCACTTTCCAAAATTACATTTGAGACCATGGACTTAAAATAAAAATAGGGAACATGATTACAATGACAGGTTTATAGTACGAATATAACAAAAATTCATAAACATTTATTCATCTAGATAATCAAGAAATTTCTTCAATTCTGGGTTGTCATCTAAAGCAGATTGATATTGAGAAGGTGCCTCCAAGTCATCTACAGATGTAGTCAAACGCTTGGGGGAGTATAGAACAACAGACCACGGCCCATCCTTCGGGCTCTTTGCATAGAATACTTGCTTCAAATTCTGGAATGCACAAATAAATGGTTCATCATTTATATTGTCTTTGCTCTTTATCTTATTCAAATTTACCATGACCAAGTTAGTGTCTGGGTCGACCATACAAGCTGCCTTATCTTCTACTTTTACCCAATCACAGTAAAATGTCGTTACCTTCTCAGTTACATAGTCTAATACAAGAATTTGTCTTATAATACCATAATACGTAATCTCAGCCTCAACCAACTTTTTATCTTTCGAACTAGCCCTAAAGTGGGTTAGAGCATTAATTGAAACACCACTATTTTGTTTAGCCACAAGATGTGAATCATGTGCACTAGTTGAGAACATAAAGCCATTAAGACGATATCTCCCATATTCCTTAGCCACAAAGTTGGGGCCTGTGGCATAGCGTGCAAGCTTCGACGAGACATCTTTACTTTTCAACAACTGAAATTAAAAAAGGGCATGCATGAATTAATAATTAGTCAAGCTCATTTACTAACATCATCTATAAAGTGAACTTTATGCTAGGATACCTCTTTTGCTACCCAATGCCTGAATTCGATGTTTATATTCCCTGTTCTTTTTCTTTTTCTTCCCAGGTCAGATCGGTCAAATTTCCTATATGATAAATAAGCGAATTATGACGCCTGAGAAATAATAAATTTAGTAATTAATTTTATATAAGCTTATGAATTCTCACTCTTTACAGTATTCTATATCTTCGTGCATTTCAAAAATATATCGGCTTGCTTGTTCATATTGGACACTTGTTAGTGTCACTGATTTTCCGTTCCCCAAAGCCTCATCATCAGCAAAACCATCTGATTCATCAGCAAAACATTCTCGTGTATCATTAGCTGGATTGGGAATGTACTCCTTCGCATATATGGAAGCTTCTTCTATGATATATTCCTCTGCAATAGAACCTTCAACATATCGTGCATTTTTAACATAATCTTTGAAGGTTTTCATCAACCGCTCAAAAGGATACATCCAACGATACCTAACCGGCCCACATTGCAGCGCCTCATCACATAAATGCACTAGTAAATGGATGCTAATGTCGAAAAACGCGGGAGGGAAGTACTTCTCTAGTACACATGTAGCCTCAGCTACACTAGTCTTTGCCGCAATTACGTTCTTCCTATTGACAACTTTTGAGCACAGTATGGTAAAGCACAAACTTATTTGCATAACTGACCTTAGGAGATCCTTGTGCTTTGTAAAACAGTGTCCAAACAAAAGTGGGACTAATTGCATAATTACATGCCAATCGTGAGACTTACACTGTTTCAAATCATTGGTTGCATGATGGACAACCCTACGCAAATTAGAAGAGAAATTCGAGGGGACCTTCAACTCATACAATGTATTTAGTATGACTTCCTTTCATTCGTAGACAAAGAAAATGTTCCAACAGGCATTATAGTTTTCTCAGTTTTAGGATCTTCCTTTAGCCATAACGATCTTTTTGTTTTCAACGTACGAAGATCTTTTCGAGCGTTTACCCCATCTTTCGAGTGACCCCCATCAATACATGTTCCCACTATGTTCTCAATTATATTTTCTCTCATGCATTATATCTAGCACGTGTCGTGCGAATGTTCTTTCCAAGATGGCAAATCAAACAATATTGACCTCCTAGACCAAGTTGTTTTCATAGATTCATCTTTTAATTTACGTTTCTCGGCCAAAATTTTGGGGTGTTTACCCCTAAGAGCCCGACAAGCCAAGGATGACTTTTGTTCAACTTCGCCCCAGAGCTTTCTAGGAGTGGCCTAGGTTACGCCCATCCGGGAGAAAATTACTTTCTCTTGATCTAAACTTGTGGTTAGGTGGTAAAAATCTCCTATGGGAATGATAAAATACTTTGTGACTATTTTTAAATATGTGGCTTCCGTTTCCTCTGCACAAATCGGACAACCCAAGTAACCATGCACATTATAGCCGAGAAAAAGTGCCATATCTTTGGAAAATCGTGAATGGCCCATAACAACATAGCCCTCAAAGTCAACGTCTCTTGTTTGAATGAATCAAACCGCACACCTTCAACCCACAAATATTTCAATTCTTCAACTAGTGGTGCCAAAAATACATCTATGTCATCGCTTGGAGCTTTAGGCCCCGGTATAATCAACGACAATATAGAAAACTCTTTTTTCATGCATAGAGATGGTGGGAGATTATATGGAACTACAAAGACGGGCCAAATACTGTGGGTTGTGCTTAAATTACCAAAAGGATTAAACCGGTTGATATTCCAAGGCGGACATTGCGACTTTCTTGTGCAAACTCTGGGTGCCGCAAATTTGCAGCCTTCCACATTGAAGAATCAATCGGATGACGCATAAGATTTTCACCCACCTGTGCCTGAGCATGCCAGGTCATTGCCTCTCCTATCCAAGGTACAGTGTAAAGTCTCGACAATCTTGGTCCTAGAGGAAAATACCTAAGTACCTTATGTGGTATTTTTGTATCTCTTTTTATGTTACAATTTAGATTTACTTTTTGGACATATCTATATTCATTGCAAACTGGACATTTCGATTTATGCTTATGCTCTTTTCGATATAGAATGCAATCGAACTTGCACATATGAATAGATTTATATTTCATCCCTAAACCCTTTAAGCTGCTCTTCATGTCCAGATAGGTATCAGGAAGTGTATTATCCTTTGGAAGCAAGTCTTTTGCCCACTTTAGGATTTTTGTCACACTATTTCCTGATAAACCGAAACGACTCTTCAAGTTGTGCAAACCAACAGTAGCATACAATGTTGTGTGCTCTGGGTTGCAATTATGATATAAAGGTCTTGCCGCCGTAGCTTTTAACTTGACATAATCCTTATCTTGACTAAGATGTTCTACTTCACAACTTTTATCATGCAATGAACTCTCATTATTAGGTTGATTCATGTGAAGTCCATAAGCATCATTAAGAAGGTCGTTCAACCTACTATGTCGTAGTACCTCACCCTCTTCATGAAATGCTTCATTCACTGGTATTTGATCAGGAATAAAAGGATAGTTTCGCTCTCCATGATAATTCCAGAATAAATAATCTTCTTGCATTCCCCACTTGATCAAATGTACCTCAACGTTCTCCCAATTCACATTTTTACCATTTTTACAATGCGTGCATGGACATGAGATAAGATCATCTCCTAGATTTATTCTTGCATACTTAACAAATTCTCTAACACCAGTGACATACACATCTCCCATTCTATTACTATTTTCGCCCATCCACTCTTTATAAGGTGGATACACCATCACTAGCTTCTACAAATATAAAAACAATATGCACCACATTAGATTGTTATTTTATTTATTTAAAAGGTATTCGTATAATAAAGAGTTTGTAGTTGAAGATCTTCATGATTATAATAATACTTTGAACTTCCGTCCAAAGATAAGGGCTAATTACAAAAAATTCACCAAGTTTAATCTAAAAAAAACTATCTATCTTCACCAAAACTTTTAATACCTCCTCAAGTTTGTATTTGTTTTGCAAATACTCCCGTTAATAGGTGCAATTTGTTTAATAGAAACGTGTAAAGGGCATCTATGATTCTGAGAGATAACAGATTTTTTTCTTTTTTTGTAATTAGGATAAACCTTAAGAGTAGTAATCACAAAAATCATTATATTACTGCAATAAGATGACAAAACTGCAAGTGAGAGGAGACCAAAAATGTAATTATAATACTGAAACATGTCGAGCATGACAGGCCTCAGCCAAGCAAGCTGTGCAGATGAATAATGTAACTATTAATATTGAGACATCGAGCATGACAAGTCCCAACCATGCAACAAGATGATATATCAAGACATTTATATCTTCGAGAAAGAACAAACACATTCCCAACAAAGAAAAAAGCATTACCAGAAAAGCAAAGGAAAAAGCATTACCAGAAAATCTAGCAGGAAAGTCAGCATAAAGTTTCACTCAAGATACTAGCTCAAGAAATCCTCATTTATGCATTTCAGTTGCCACCAGTAAAGACAGATCATATTAAAAGATAATAAAAGTACATCAATCCGGAACTAAAAAAGGTCTAGTAACAAGGAAAAAAACTGATAAGTGATAATAGTAACATAATAATAAATAAGAGCCAAATATTCTAGAACAAAAAGTTCAATTGCCAATATGTTGCGATATTTCCTACACGCAAGTGCACGTCATCGTTTACAAGTAATAAAGTGATAAGTAGAGTATCGTTCCCACGAGGATTGAATCTCTAACTACCGACGTTTTCGTATTCCAATTTTATTTGAACAATCGAAGTTGGGTTTTTTGGATTAATAACTAAAAGAATTAATAAAATACTAAGCAGTAGAAAACAATATCTTGGATTAAGGAAATCAAATGATGAATACGTCTAGGGTTCTGAATCCACCTTAGTTTATCCGAATTTACTTTCGATTATCCGTAATAAATAATTTTTCCCAATTTACTGAAGGCGGAGATTGCTAATATATTCTACCGCCTCTCCCGAGGGCAATAGATTTATCTAACGGCGATTAACGCACTCTATCCCTAGGTGAATTATCTCGTCGATAGGCAAAAAGCATGAAATCTCCTAAAGGCCACGTAGTTCCTATGAGTATATTCCTATCTCACAGAATAAAACGGTCCTCACCAATAGTTCCTCACCAAATCTCCTCTCCCGATTCGAAGTGAATGATTAAATCAATACAACTATTGGCCAGATAATTGCAAGCATTAAACATAATTGGGAAAACTCAATAAAAAGGTAATAAATTGGATAATCTTAATCAATTCGTCAAAACAAAGGTTTCATCAAAACCCTAGATTAGGGCTTTAGCACGACATACTAAAAGTGAAAATACGAGAATAAATAACGAAAGCATAAAATTCAAACGCAGATGAAGCTCGGATTCCTCCGTTCTTCAGCTTCCGCCTTCTGCCCTTGAATTCCTCTGCTTTCCTCCTCTTCTCTGTCTCCAAGCTTAAGCTCTCTTAGGTTTAGATTCAATGATTCCAAGATAATTAAATTAGGGTCTTCAACCCTATTTATAGCTCAGCACTTCCATAAATCGCGTCCGTATTAGTTGGTCGAAACGGCTTCAAACGGCCCAAAATCCATGTGACGTATAAAACCCGCTAAGTGTGCCGCGGCTCACTAGACTTGTGCCGCGGCACATCGCCAAAAGTTGAATACACAGGCGTAATTAAATTCTTACGTGCCGTGGCTCACATGGGGGTGTGCCGCGGCACGAGTACTCTTACTCTGCCCTTCGGATGGTGTCTTCCTTTGCCGCGGCTCAGATTCCTTGTGCCGCGGCTCAGAGTCCAGTTTTGCCGTCTTCGCCCGTTTTGCCTCGTTTTAGCTTCCGGACTTCCATTTCCTGTCAATCATACAAAATTAAGGCATTAAAAGCTCATTTAGATGATTTCACTCACCAAAACACTACAAAATAATGATGAATAAGCGTATAAAAATACGCCTAACAAATACCCCCAAACTTAAGCCTTTGCTTGTCCTCAAGCAAAAAGAATTAAAGTCAATAAAAGAATGTCGTGAATCATCGTGCAACTCATAGTGTTCAACCTAATCAATACTATCCTGCCATTCTCTCTAAATAATACGAGTGTCATAAAAGCGAACTGCACTCAGAATAATGATTCCGCAAAGTAATCAAGTTCAGTCCTAATCATTTGTTCATGAAGAAAACTCAGCTCAAAGATCAACAAAACAAGCTAGTTCGTCGCGTTCCAAAGTCTAAAGGCACAATTTTTCACGAGTCTCATAACAAATAAACCTCGGACAGTATCCCCTTATATAAATATGCTCAAGAATTTGATTCGATTTGACCACTAGGTTAGGATATCGGGATGTTTCATCGGGATAATCCTAGGGTGGAACTTCCATTCTCATGTATTCGGAAACCGTTTGACGTAAAAGACACTCATGGGGTACATGGATGCTTCTAGTTACTAAGTTCCCGTTTACAGCGGAGAAACAACTCGAATACATAATTTCCACATGTCCAAATCAAGGTTGCCGTTTTACGCGAGAGTAAACAACGGGTCACGCGAATACCCCCGGTTACTAGACTTCCTATCATTGGCACATGTGAAATATCTAAATTACTAGTCCACTCGGGGTCGTCATTTTACGCGAGAGTAGACAACGGGTCACGCGAATACCCCCGGTTACTAGACTTCCCTTCATAGAACACATTATCTCGACTTTTAGGGAAAAACTGACCGACTCTAAACTTCATCTAGGTGCCAACATGACTAAAGGAACAGTATGACTCACTATCCGGAAAATGTAGCCAAACGTATTGAAGGGGATTTAAAAACAAGTATGTATCGTCTCTTGTCTGCCAAGACCTCTACAATCACGAAAAATTTCGGACCTAATTGAATACTAAGCAGAACAGAACTAACTGACTACAACTCGACTAAAACTCGCCCGCTTCTTCAGAGAGAAAGACAGTGTCGTAACATCAGTATCACACAAAATAGAAGCACGAAAATTCACGAATAAAGAAAAAAACTACGGCAAGCAAGGCTATCTAAAAAAATTTTCGCAAAGAAAAGAAAAGTGCAACAAAATATAATGTACAGCAAGAAAATAGAGTACATCAATGAATGTAGACTGAATGTAAATCCCTCCCCCAAACTTAGGACGTACATTGACCTCAATGGACAAAAATGAAATGCAAGAAAAGTAAAAAGGCCAAGTACTCCCCTCCAGTCTGCTCAGGAGCTGGTGCCGGCATCGTCCGGTGAGGAGGGTGGTGTGGCTGGCCGGACGGGCGCAGTAAATGGCCCGTCGGGATGCATGATGTGGGCCGTCCATGCGGCGAGGTGCTCCTGATGATAAGCCTCCCTCGCAGCAAGACGCCTCGCCGCTCGTCGGCTGGTCCGTGAACTGCTCTCTCATCTCGGCTCAAGCGGCAACAACACTCTCCGCGCCGCCCATGCTCCTCTCGCATGGCAGCCATCCAGCTCTCTCTCTCTCCTCATCTCATCTCTCTCTCTCCTCGTCTCATCTCTCTCTCTCCTCAACTCCTCTCTCAGCTCCTCTCTCTCTCTCCTCAGCTCCTCCCTATGCTCTTCTCTCTGTCTCCTCAAATCCTCCCGCAGCCCATCAAATAGCTCCTCCAACCTCGCTCTGTCGGGCTGCGGGCCGGCCTCTCCGTGCGTCAACAAAAGCGGCTCGGGGGATCCCTCGTGAGCCTCCTCAAGCAAAAATCCTCGCCCGAGCGTGTGCCGGCGCTCCGCCCCACTGCTCAAAGTGCGATATGATGCGGTGGTCGATCGGGGCCTGTGGGGCAAGCATCGGCTCGTCGACTGACCACGTCAGCCCCGACTGCCGGCATAAAGCGCAGATGAGGGAGGGGTGCTTCAACCCCGTCTTGGCCCCCCCTGGATACTCTGGAAGATAGATCGGACCAGAATGGGGGCCACATCAAAACGCAACCCGGAGGTGATAGCAAAAAGTATCCGGGCGCGGGAGAGAAAAACTGTACGGATCTGGGAGGTGGGATCAATGCGTGCGCAAATAAAGTAAAGCCAGGCTCGCCCGAGCTCTGAAATGAAAAGTGGATGAGCTCTGTGCTCATTGCTCCCATTCGGTACCGGCCGTGCAATCGTCTCAAGCGGGGCCTCCTTAGTGAAATTTGGTCATCACGCGGTCATAGTTGTCTCGTCAACGCCGGAAACCCAAAAAGCCTCCGAATAGCGATCGGGGAGAAATCAACTGTGACCCCTCGGACGTCGACTGAGTCAGGACTCTAAAGATGGCAACGAATGCCTGCCGGATATGCTTGACAGAGGCTGGCGTAAAACTCTGGACGATCGAGATGACCGCCGGCTCGGGAGGTGTCAGAATCAGCCCATCCCATCTCGTCGATCATGGTGAGCAACTCCCCGTCCTGAGGAGCTGGAGTAAAACCTCTCTCGGGAATAAGTGGTCGCGGACGGATCTTCTCGTTGAATATTTTGTGAATTTCGGGGTCCGAAAATTGGTGCCCCTCCGCCTCGGCCCGACCCCGAGAGGTTTCCCCTCGCGTAGGGGATGACTCGGTCCTAGCACGCTTGGTCAGCTTCTTCGTGCGCGCCATAATCAGTCCTGAGAAGCACAACACGAGGGTTTATTTACGCAAAAAATAATAACGATGATATATGCGCGGCTAAAGACATCAAACCAGAAATTCCGAATTCAAGACACAAGCGCATACGAGAGAGAAAGATGAATTTGGACTTAAACATTTAACTTGGATGTAAGGATTGGGCTTGCTGTAAATTCTAAACGTATACGTTGCACGAAGATTCAAAACGGTTGCTTTTTCAAAGAAAACTTTTCATTTGGGCAATTTATCAGATACCTTGAGGGCGCACGTTTACTTGAAGGATAAACATAGTTCTAGCTCGATTCAACCCCCAAAAACAGAAAGACAATTCAATCAGTAACAACTTAACGCATTCAACTCATTGATATTCCAATTTAATCAAGAAAATTCGATAAAACCATCCTGTTATTCTCTAACAATCACAAAACTATTTGAAGGAGAAAGAAACATATTCCACTTATCAAACACATACGCAACTTCCAAATATAAACCATAAGCAAGTAAAATCGCAAGATTGAAACGTACCTTTTCGAGATTTCAAGAAAAATCGCAGGGAAAAGATGGAGGAATTTCTTCGGCCGGTCGCGCTGGGGAGGGTAGGCAAGGAGAAGGAAAACGTACCTGATAAATGCCGGCCGAATGCATGTTATAAGCTACCTGGCCTTTCAAATTCCGCATAGTGTGCCGCGGCTCACAATAACTGTGCCGCGGCACAAGGTACAGTCCCTTTTACCTGTGTCTCGTTTTTTCGTGTGCCGCGGCTCATTGCTCAAGTGTGCCGCGGCTCATTTATGCCGTGCCGCGGCTCAGAGTACAGTCGGTTTTGCCTCCCCCTGCGATCGATGTGTGCCGCGGCTCACAATAACTGTGCCGCGGCTCATACTCCAGTTTCTTCCCTGGGACATTCCTGCACAGAATTTTGAACAGAAGACGTTAAAAATGAGAGGCAGAAGCAAATAGAAGCACAAAAATGATGAAAAATAAAAATCACGAATACAAGAAAAATAAAGAAATGCAAAAATCTACAGCTACGAGCTCGGGTTGCCTCCCGAGAAGCGCTAAGTTTATAGTCTTCAGCCGGACCTATTGAACAACGTTAGTTCGCTTTTCGCAAACTCCATTTGGCTTCCGCCCCGTTCATCGAACCGTTTGTATTTTGGTTAAAATTATGAGCATTGGTCATCAGCAGTTCGACTTTCGGTTCAGTCATCAAATGTAGTTTGCGGAAAGGTTTCGACTTGAATAACTTTCCGAAACACCCGGTTTCTCCATGACTAATTGTCCGCTTGGCTCTCAGCTCACTCTCCTCCTTCGCCAACGAACTCACGACTGCAGCAGACTTTTCCTCATGCTCGAGGAATGCCACTCGTTCAACATCCTTGTTAAAACTTGGGCCATTCAACACAAATTCTGAATTTTTCCACCGACGATGTTTTCGGTGCTTTCCTCTTTCAACAACATCCACACTTTCAATTTGAGACTCTTTATTAGCACTTCCGGGACATGGGAACGATTTGAACACTTGAAAAGTAACTTGCTCGTCTTGGACCCTCAGAGTTAACTCCCCCTTTTCCACGTCTATAAGGGTGCGGCCCGTCGCTAGAAATGGTCGTCCCAAGATGATCGGAATATTTTCATCTTCCTCCATGTCTAGTACGATGAAATCGGCCGGAAAGATGAACTTATCGACTTTAACTAAAACATCCTCAATCACTCCCCTCGGATACTTTATCGATCGATCCGCCAATTGTAATGAGACTGTGGTTGGCTTGGCTTCCCCAATATTCAGCTTTTGGAAAATCGACAGAGGCATGAGGTTGATACTTGCACCAAGATCGCATAGTGCCTTATTAAATGAAAGATTCCCCATGATGCAAGGTATGTTGAAGCTTCCCGGATCTTTCAATTTAGGTGGGAGCTTCTTTTGAAGGATTGCACTACACTCCTCTGTCAAAGTGACCGTTTCAAACTCCTCAAGCTTTTTCTTCTTCGATAATATCTCTTTCATAAACTTGACATAACTCGGCATCTGTTCCAATGCGTCGGCGAACGGAATATTTATGTGAAGCTTTTTGAATACATCAAGGAACTTGGAAAATTGTTTGTCCGCCCTCCTTTCTTTGTAGTCTGCGGAAGCGGGCAGGGGGACACATGTCTTCAAGTCATCCGGCTTCAAATCCTTCGACTCCTCTGGCTTTAATTCCATCTCTTCCCCAATCACCTTCTTCTCTTTACCCCACTTGGGCTGATCCAGCACCTCTCTCCCGCTTCTCAAGCTAACTGCGTTTAGACTCTCTCTAGGATTAGTCTCTGTTGTACTCGGCAATGCTCCCTCCGGATGAGCTGTCAACACATTAGCGATTTGGCCGAGCTGGACCTCCAAATTCCGAATGGAAGCAGAATGATTTTGTAATGTAGCTTCCGTACGAGTCATAAATTGACTCGTATTTGCCGCCAATTTTGCAAGTGCTTCCTCAAGAGACACTTTGGGAGCGGAAGGGGGCTGCGGTTGATTCTGGGCGAAAGGGGGCTGGTGTGCGTTCTGTCCGTTTCTCCATGAAAAGTTGGGATGATTGCGCCACCCCGGATTATTAGTATTGTAGTACGGGTTATTCGGTCGATTCCCATTTCCTACGAATTGAGCCTGCTCCATCTGATTTTGCTCGAACGGATTTCCACATTGACATTCCGCGCTCGGGTGTGATCCGTTACACCAATTGCATGTTTCGATGGTAACGGGGGCTGGTGCGTGCGAAAATGTCTGGAGCTGTTGTGTCAAAGCGGCGACTTGAGCTGACAAGGTGGAGATCGGATCATTGCTTGAAACTTCCATTACTCTTTTCGGTGTCAATCTTTCTGATGGCCATTGGTATGCGTTTTCGGCCATATCTTCCAAAAGCACGTGTGCCTCGGCCATAGATTTTGCCATGAATGTCCCACCGGAGGCTGCATCCACTAAAGTGCGTGTAGAAGCACTCAAACCACCATAAAACGTATGCAGCTGAAGCCAATCAGGAATACCGTGATGAGGGCATCTTCGTAGTAATTCTTTATATCGCTCCCAAGCCTCGTGGAGCGATTCCATATCGAATCAGGCAAAAGTGGTTATCTCGTTTCTCAGCGCCGTCTTAGCCGGTGGGAAAAATTTTGCAAGGAAGGCTTGCGCTAACCTCTCCCACGTTGTAATCGACCCGTGGTAGGGAATTTAACCAAAACTTTGCTTTATCCCTCAAAGAGAAAGGGAAAAGCCTCAATCGGATGGCGTCGTCGGTGACACCATTAGTTTTGAAAGTGTCGCATATCTCAAGGAAAGACGCAATGTGGGCATTCGGGTCGTCCTTGGCAATCCACGAGAATGGGCTCGCTTTGCACCATCCGAATAATGGCGGGCTTGATCTCAAAGTTATTAGCTTGGATGGTGGGACGCCGAATTCCCGAAAAATTTGCGTTGACTTGCGGCATAGCATAATCCCGAAGAGCTAGTTCGGTTGAACTTGCCGCACTTGGTTGTCTCCTCCTTGGATTTCAATATTCTCGGCCATGTTGGCCGTAAATCTGCAACTCTCTTTTCTCCTTTTTGTTCCTTCTTAGCGTGCGCTCGAGCTCGGTGTCCAAAGGTAGTAGGCCTTCGTTCGAGTCTTCTCATGCACTACACGAAAGGTCCCGAAAGGAAAAACAAATAAACGAAATTAAATAAACAAAAATAAAAATAAAACGTTCAAATTAAGACTGGAAATACTTAAATCGATATTAGAGAAATTTCAATCCCCGGCAACGGCGCCAAAAACTTGTTGCGATATTTCCTACACGCAAGTGCACGCCATCGTTTACAAGTAATAAAGTGATAAGTAGAGTATCGTTCCCACGAGGATTGAATCTCTAACTACCGACGTTTTCATATTCCAATTTTATTTGAACAATCGAAGTTGGGTTTTTTGGATTAATAACTAAAAGAATTAATAAAATACTAAGCAGTAGAAAACAATATCTTGGATTAAGGAAATCAAATGATGAATACGTCTAGGGTTCTGAATCCACCTTAGTTTATCCGAATTTACTTTCGATTATCCGTAATAAATAATTTTCCCAATTTACTGAAGGCGGAGATTGCTAATATATTCTACCGCCTCTCCCGAGGTCAATAGATTTATCTAACGGCGACTAACGCACTCTATCCCTAGGTGAATTATCTCGTCGATAGGCAAAAAGTATGAAATCTCCTAAAGGCCACGTAGTTCCTATGAGTATATTCCTATCTCACAGAATAAAACGGTCCTCACCAATAGTTCCTCACCAAATCTCCTCTCCCGATTCAAGTGAATGATTAAATCAATACAACTATTGGCCAGATAATTGCAAGCATTAAACATAATTGGGAAAACTCAATAAAAAGGTAATAAATTGGATAATCTTAATCAATTCGTCAAAACAAAGGTTTCATCAAAACCCTAGATTAGGGCTTTAGCCTGACATACTAAAAGCAGAAAATACAGAATAAATAAACGAAAGCATAAAATTCAAACGCAGATGAAGCTCGGATTCCTCCGTTCTTCAGCTTCCGCCTTCTGCCCTTGAATTCCTCTGCTTTCCTCCTCTTCTCTGTCTCCAAGCTTAAGCTCTCTTAGGTTTAGATTCAATGATTCCAAGATAATTAAATTAGGGTCTTCAACCCTATTTATAGCTCAGCACTTCCATAAATCGCGTCCGTATTAGTTGGTCGAAAACTGGCTTCGAAACGGCCCAAAATCCGCGCAGACGTATAAAACCCGCTAAGTGTGCCGCGGCTCACTAGACTTGTGCCGCGGCACATCGCCAAAAGTTGAATACCTGGGCGTAATTAAATTCTTCTGTGCCGCGGCTCACATGGGCTGTGCCGCGGCACAGAGTACAGCTTACTCTGCCCTTCGGATGGTGTCTTCCTTTGCCGCGGCTCAGATTCCTTGTGCCGCGGCTCAGAGTCCAGTTTTGCCGTCTTCGCCCGTTTTGCCTCGTTTTAGCTTTCGGACTTCCATTTCCTGTCAATCATACAAAATTAAGGCATTAAAAGCTCATTTAGATGATTTCACTCACCAAAACACTACAAAATAATGATGAATAAGCGTATAAAAATACCCCTAACACAATACCCTTTTAATGAAACACAATATTATCAGTCAAATCAACTACTTAAACAATTGGCACTTGATCTGACATTTACAAAACAAAAAACTTTAATAAAAAAAATTAAACATCTAAGTCAGTCATTAACCAAAATAAATAAAGATAAAAACACATTTCTGTGCAGTGTTACATTATTAATTTAATAGTTGCAGCATCGAGCAAGTTCAAGTAAATAAAGCTCATTATTATGCATTTTAGTATTTCCAACTTGAAAGAGGAAAACAGAAGAAAAAAAATGTATGACAAGGAAAATAAGAAAAGCATTACCAGCATTAGCAGGAATAAGAAAAGCATTACCAGCATCTAAGTTCAATGAACATCACACATCCAACAAAGATTAGCTCATAACTAATCATACTTACAAAGTCATATGCAATAAAATTCATTCCTCACACGGTATCACACAAAATGAAACACAAAATTATCCAACAAAGTCCAACTAAGGATATGAAATTTCACCGGTTTAAAAAGTCGAAACTGTAATACCCGAGATCTTTATTCCGGATTCGTTGGGTTTTCTGGGTTTTATCGGATTGTCATTGTCCTCATCGTAGGAATTTCGTGCCATGTTTGGTTGTGACTTGTTGGGACATGTTTTTGGAGGCATTTTGGATCACTTTGTGAGTTTTTGAGTTTTTGTGGTGTAGCGCACGCTAATGCTTGAAGCATAGCGCACGCTACTGCGTGGTGTTTAGCGCACGCTACTGAATTTGTAGCGCACGCTAGCGCGATCGGAGAGCAGTCCGGTAGCTCTTTGGGCGGGCTGAGCTTTGTTAGCGCACGCTAAGGCCGATAGCTAGTACACGCTATCGGCCGCTTAGCGCACGCTCTCTCTTCTTTCTAGCGCACGCTACCCGGTAGGTGCGATTACATCCGAGGCTCTTTGGTGGTTTTGTGACCCGTTAGCGCACGCTACGGCTTTTAGCTAGCGCACGCTAACGTTGTTATAAGCGGTTTCTCTGGAGCGTTGACCCCGTTAGCGCACGCTAATGCAGGTGTTTAGCGCGCGCTAATAATCATCGAGATAAATCTTGGACAACAGCATTAAGTCATCATTTTCCCACTTTTCTTCATCCCTTCCGACGGGAGTGAGATCCAGAGGTGAGTAGGACCGATCTTTTTCTTCTAGCTTCATCTTTGAGCGGATTTGTAGATGTTTAACAGCATCTAATCGTCTTCTTGGTCCAAATCAAGGTAATCTCTTGTTAGAACCCTATTTTCTTAAATTTCGGTTTTTTGCTTGGATTTGTGATTCTTAACCGATCTCATCCGATCGGTTATTTGTTCTTGTTTGTCTTGACCGTAATCTTCAGATTTTGTTAACCGTTCATCGATTTTTATAGCCCGGATCAACGATTCTTGATTTCTTTGAGAACACTTAGATCCTTGTCGTTTTTAGGATCGTTTCGATTTTCGATTAGTGTTATTGATTCGTCGTGATGCTATTTTCGTAGTATTAGGTAATTTGTCCGAAGTCTTGATCGTTTTTGGAAGTTCGAAGGTTTCCCGATCGTGCCCGTTCGTCGTTTCGTCGCTCGTGATATCGAGGCAAGTATCTTTTCCATACGTCATGTTTCGTAGGCGTAATTAATGGTAAAGGATTTCGTGCGAAACCCAATGTTTAATGAACGTAAAAAGGGATCGGTATATTCTCGATAAATGTTGCCTTTCAACGATAATTTATGTACTTCGTGAATATATGTGTTCTCGGAATATGTGTGTTGGTTTTGTATGTGAAAAGATGATATGATCACTTTGAATGAGTTTATTAGACCGTAATCCTTTACCGGGGATTACGTAATGTTATGTGTACTTGTTCGTTAAGAATGTATTACGTGGGATATTAGTTGTTACTCCTTTGAAAGGAGGTTGTGATGTTTAAGTGTTGCTTAGCTTGATGTTCTGCTCATTGTTATGTGATTGCTGAAAGTGATGTGCCTCCGGGTAGGATTGTTGAATCTCCGGGATCCATACTTGCTAGTATGGGTCGGGCGTGATCGTAGGGTTATCCAATCCGGGTATGTATTGCGGGGACTACGAGGTTCGGGGCTTGCTAGCCCGATGCCGAGATAACTTGTGGGGGTTATCATCGGGTATGTCTTGCGGGGACTCCGAGGTTCGTGGCTTTTTAGCCCGATGCCGGGATAACTTATGGTTGTGGTTTGGAATGGTTCTGTGACTGTTGTCACGAGGACATGTGATTTGGTATGGTTTCCTATTGGATTATTCACTCGGGTATGTTCTACGGGAGCATCTGAGGTTCGTGGCTTGTTAGCACGGGACGCGAATAATCCTTAGGAACATGTGTTATGTTATTCGGGTTGTGGACCTGTGGCTTATGATTTGGGTCTTGGACCCCGTGTGTTGTGAATTGGGTTGTGAAACCGCGTTTTATTATTGGAATCGTATTTTGGAAAGATGATTTTGGGCCGTGTCCCCAAGTGTTTTCGAAAGACTTGAGAATTCCTTATTTCCAAATGTTTTCAAACTCCCGAGACCGTAAAATATTTTGTATGAGATACATGGTTCTATTCCTACCTTTTATAAATCAAACTGTTTTGATTAAGTGATTTATCTCGGGAAATATATTCAAGATTTTATATTCTTGAAGCACGTTGTGTATGGCTTGTACTTTTGTTTTATACTTGCACTAGCAAAACAGTGGAGTTTTGCTAACCCCCGAGTATTCGGGGGGTGGATGTCTGTATTGCGTCTAGGTACTTGCAGGTAGCTGGGGAGCGAATCACAGGATCGATACGAAGGATGATGGGAGACGAAGATACTAATCACGTGAAGACCAATTATAGAGTATTTGGTAGAGTCGTGTTGGTTATTCCTCCGATGTGTTATTTTCTCGAATTATGGAAGTGTTATTGTATTCTAGCCCCTGTGTGGGTATGTGTTCTGGGCAAGGATCTTGTATGTATTGTTGTGTGTGTTGTGGTATAAGACCAAATCGGTCTAATGGTCCCTTATGTAGCCATGTCGGCATGTGAAGTGATGTATTGTTTTGTATTTAGCCTGGTAGATCCTCGCGGAGAGGGTCTGCGGCGCTGTAATATTCCCGAGTGGTTTGGGGGTGTTACAGAATATGGTATCGGAGCTTAGGTTGAGGAAACCTAGGCTGTCGGGTTGAGTTGTGTGTTGTCGGGTCTTGTCTTGTCAGATTTGGTCTGACTGAGTGGTGTCGCGACGCGTCGTCTGAGTTGTCGGTCGTGATTAGTATCGAGGTGCAACCATCATCTTCGTGCGATCTGTGGATGTAAGTCTCCCTATTTTGTTGTGTCTCGTGTTATACGAGTTTATGTGATTCTGTGTTATTATGTGGAGTTTAATTATGCCTCGTGAATACTTACTCCATACTTGTTTGATTCTCGTATTGTGTTGGAACAAAGAGTAGTACCGGTATGCATGTATATATGTATACATCTTTGTGTGAAATCATTTTTTTTTTACAGGGGTGATGTTTTGGATTGGTTACTCAATAAAAGTTTATCAATGTGGTATTTTAAATTTCAAATGTTTTGGGGAAGTCACGTAAATTCTATTTAAAAACATCCTTCGAGGAGGAAAAATGATTTGATTTTCGTATGATGACCTCGAGACCAAAGATTTTGAGAATTCAAACTACATATATTATATTTTCATCTTGCATTGAAAATTTTCAAAATTTGATTTTTAAATGCTTAAACGAGGTCTATCAATAGATTACTTGAGACGTGACTTGCGCCTTCAACTTTTCGACTAAACGATATGTAGTGAGAATACAAATTGTTGGTGTTGGGATTCGTATGTTGTTGTTTATTTGTAACCTTCGGCTTTTGGCATTATTTGGTATATGTTTATGAATGTGTTGCTGGATGAGAATAGCTAGAGCGCGCTAACGTGGCATGGCTAGCGCACGCTAAGTCTCTATTAAATCATACCCTAATCGGTCTGAGCAAAAGCTCGGAAACTACATTCTGGCCGTAAGTCTAACTTTTGCGATTGTTAGGCTGACCATTTGTGACCGTACTCTATGTGTTGTTCAGGAATAACAATTGTTGTGTGGTTATGTGTAATTTGAACTGTGTTTTTGTCCACTGCGTGTGTAAAGTCCAAAATGACTTTTTGGGTACTTTTACCAAATAGTGTGTGTTTCAAAATGACCTTTCGGGTTTGTAAATTTGAATTATTTCGTTGACGCTTTTTCCTAACTCTTTTGTCGGGTGACTTAACATATATTTTGAAACTATTGAGTTTCCGCGTCTATGCCTTGTAATTTCAAATGGTCTTTGATGATGGTATTTGGTATTTGGAAAAATGACTTTTGGGGAGTATTTGGAAAGTATTACCGTCATCGGCCTTTTTGGCATTTTGGAACATTTTTGAAAATGGTTTTCAACTTGGTAAGTTCCGGCGCGGAAACCGTACAGAAAATGATTTTGATATAATGGATGATTTCAATTTCATTGCATTTATAAATCGCATAACAACGACATTATAAATGAAGATTTTTGGTATAATAGTTTGTATATTGTGCTCTAGCTGGAATTAAATGGTAATATGTATATGATTTAATGATGTTGGATTAAAGACAGAGATGTGAATATCTTGCTATGTGTTATGATCTTTCTTTACCATATGTTGTTCTTTGTTAGTATGCCGAGGGGCAGAGGTCGTGGTCGTAACTGCAGTAGTGGCGATGGCCATGGGGATCAGATGCGGAATCGAGAGAATGTCGTTGAGAATGATTTTAGTTTGGGTGTTGCTACTATATTGCAACAAGTAGCGACTCAGATGACTCAGTTGACCCAGGTGGTTCAACGTAGCATTGACGCGAGTCAGAACGTCGGTGTGAATCAATGGCTTCGCGAGGTAGTTCGTATGAATCCCCCTCGATTCGCGGTCTTTGCGGATGTGTTGAGTGGGATGGTTGTATTTTCCGGTTGGGAAAGATTTTCGAGGTCGGATGTCTGAAGAGCGGAAGGTACCTATCGCTCAGTACCTTCTCGACAAAGATGCCGCTAATTGGTGGGAAGTCGTTAAACCTCGTGATCGTGATGTCACGTGGGCGAGTTCAAGCACTTATGGAAGGCGAGTTACATCCGAAACCGATTAGAGAGCAGAGGATTTGCGAATTCTACTTGGCAGAACCGCAAGATATATCGGTGTCTCAGGCTATCATCGATTATAGCAAACAACTCAGTTATGTGCGAGATCGGGTGAGAACCGAGGAAGAGAGGATCCTTCACTTTGACAGACGGATGAAGCCGGATATTCGTGTGTATATGTCGGGATTCAATTGCGCTTCATTGAGAGACTATCAAGATCGAGCCTTAGCTCCTGAACTAGCTTCATTATCGTCGGAGCGTGTGCCCGAGTCGAAGAAGCAGAGGGAGTTCGATGATCGTGTGGACAGTGCAGGAGTCGGTGTTTCCAATTTGCAACGTAGTAGTCTCTCCGCTGTAAAGCTCCATCGCTCGATGCGTGGAATTGGGAGTTCCAAGTCTTCTGTTCTGACTCCTGGTAAAGCGAGGAGATGTTTTAACTGTAATGTGGCGGGACATGTTCGTGCACATTGTCCTTCCCCACCAGTAACGTGTTACAGGTGCGGACTCGAGGGACACCGGGTTCAGTTTTGAGAGGTGGTTACCGAGCATTCCGAGGCAGGGACTTGAGCTTTGATATCAGGATCGACTCCGAGTAGTCCCGGAGGGGCGTGGTCTATCAGTTGCATGTTGAATTATTTCCCTTGCTTTGTTGTTTCGAAATTCAGAGACTGACTTCTTTTATTTGAAGTGGATCGGATTTTGAACTCTGTACTCTCGACTCTGTCGAATCGTTTATATTCGTTGATATTTTCTGATCTTGTCCTGTCTTGTGCTTTTATTGATCGAACGAGTTGTGGTATTGTTTCAGAATAACCCGTTTGTCGTTATGACTCTCCAAATTGCTATTCCCTTTCCTGTGGAAATGCACATCTTGTTGTCTTCACCGGATCGTATATTGTCTCGAGTCGAGATGTGAACTTTGGGGTTGTTGTTTTGAGTATTATCGTTCGTCATGAATCGAACATGACTGATCGACTTTTTTGCCTCGATCGTTGTAATTCAATCGTTTGATTGTTCGGTTTTTGTTGATCTCGTTTCGTGATTGTTGAGCGTTAGGACTCCTTCGTAATTTCCCTAAGTTCAGGAGATTGGTTTTGTGTTCGATCTTCCAATCCTTGGGCTGTGGAATCTCGTATTGGTTCAGCGTATAGCTCGTGTTTTGGTTGATGTACTGTTGAATTGTTCAACCGTATTGATTTTTGTTCGTCGTGTTTTGTTATTTCGGTGACGGATATCGTGTGTTATCTGAGTTTGTTTTGCGTCGTTCGTTCCATGTTTCAAGTTTCGAGGACGAAACTTCTTTTAAGAGGGGTAGAATGTAATACCCGAGATCTTTATTCCGGATTCGTTGGGTTTTCTGGGTTTTATCGGATTGTCATTGTCCTCATCGTAGGAATTTCGTGCCATGTTTGGTTGTGACTTGTTGGGACATGTTTTTGGAGGCATTTCGGATCACTTTGTGAGTTTTTGAGTTTTTGTGGTGTAGCGCACGCTAATGCTTGAAGCATAGCGCACGCTACTGCGTGGTGTTTAGCGCACGCTATCAATTTGTAGCGCACGCTAGCGGCGATCGAGACAGTCCGGTAGCTCTTGGATGGGGCTGAGCTTTGTTAGCGCACGCTAAGGCCGATAGCTAGCGCCGCTATCGGCCCTTAGCGCACGCTCTCTCTTCTTTCTAGCGCACGCTACCGGTAGGTGCGATTACATCCCGAGGAGCTCTTTGGTGGTTTTGTGACCCGTTAGCGCCGCGCTACGGCTTTTAGCTAGCGCCACGCTAACGTTGTTATAGGAAGTTTCTGGGCGTTGACCACTGTTAGCGCACGCTAATGCAGGTGTTTAGCGCGCGCTAATAAGCATCGAGATAAATCTTTGGGCAAGGCATTAAGTCATCATTTTCCCACTTTTCTTGATCCCTTCCGACGGGAGTGAGATCCAGAGGCGAGTAGGACCGATCTTTTCTTCTAGCTTCATCTTTGAGCGGATTTGTAGATGTTTAACAACATCTAATCGTCTTCTTGGTCCAAATCAAGGTAATCTCTTGTTAGAACCCTATTTTCTTAAATTTGGGGTTTTTTGGATTTGTGATTCTTAACCGATCTCATCGATCGGTTATTTGTTCTTGTTTGTCTTGACCGTAATCTTGATTTTGTTAACCGTTCATCGATTTTTATAGCCGGATCAACGATTGTTGATTTCTTTGAGAACACTTAGATCCTTGTCGTTTTAGGATCGTTTGGTTTCGATTAGTGTTATTGATTCGTGGTGATGCTATTTTCGTAGTATTCGTGGGTCGAAGTCTTGATCGTTTTGGAAGTTCAAGGTTTCGATCGTGCCCGTTAAATCGTTTAAGTCGCTCGTGATATCGAGGCAAGTATCTTTTCCATACGTTTCATGTTTCGTAGGCGTAATTAATGGTAAAGGATTTCGTGCGAAACCTAATGTTTAATGAACGTAAAAAGGGATCGGTATATTCTCGATAAATGTTGCCTTTCAACGATAATTTATGTACTTCGTGAATATATGTGTTCTCGGAATATGTGTGTTGGTTTTGTATGTGAAAAGATGATATGATCACTTTGAATGAGTTTATTAGACCGTAATCCTTTACCGGGGATTACGTAATGTTATGTGTACTTGTTCGTTAAGAATGTATTACGTGGGATATTAGTTGTTACTCCTTTGAAAGGAGGTTGTGATGTTTAAGTGTTGCTTGGCTTGATGTTCTGCTCATTGTTATGTGATTGCTGAAAGTGATGTGCCTCCGGGTAGGATTGTTGAATCTCCGGGATCCATACTTGCTAGTATGGGTCGGGCGTGACCGTAGGGTTATCCAATCCGGGTATGTCTTGCGGGGACTCCGAGGTTCGGGGCTTGCTAGCCCGATGCCGAGATAACTTGTGGGGGTTATCATCGGGTATGTCTTGCGGGGACTCCGAGGTTCGTGGCTTGTTAGCCCGTGTAATATCCGCAATTTCGAATTTCGGTAATTTTCTTTTTTGGTGTATTTCTCGATCGTAGTGACCCTCGTGTACCTTTCAGTGTGTCCTTCCTGTCAACTGTTGAACTGTATTCTCGTTATTGTTGTGCGGAACCGCCGTTTCGGGGTTGCCGTGGATCCATTTCGTGTTATTGGTTCCCAAATATTGATTCCTATCGTTTTATTCTCTTTCCGGATCATTTTTATCATTTTGGGACCCAAAAGGGGGTGTGGGCCGCGGCACAAGATGTGTGTGCCGCGGCACACAAATTTCTTCAGTTGTTGGTCGAGCGAACTGTACTGTGTGCCGCGGCACACCCATCCGGTGCCGCGGCACAGTGCCGAGTCAGTGCCGCGGCACACCCGTCCGGTGCCGCGGCACACTCGTGTGACATCTGCGACCAAAACCCGACTGTACCGGGTGCCGCGGCACACGCAGCCGTCTTAGAGGCACCTTTGCCGAACCACAGGAGTAATTTTTTGGCCTGTGCCGCGGCACACCTCAGCTGTGCCGCGGCACACAATGCGGTCAACCCCCTATAATTGTGTTGTTTTGAGCGTAAACTGCTCATTTCCTTCTTCTTCTTCCTGTGACGCGAGAGAGAGTGAGAGAGAGGGGGACAGTTCCTCATCATTATCAATTGGGGGGTTGATTTTCATCATTCTTCTTCGATTGTGAAGCCCGAACAATCAATCCAACGCGTGTTCTACGAATCTAAATACTTGAATCCTCAAGGTAATATTTCTTGAAACCCTCCCTTTTGGATAATTGGGGATTTTGGGGTTTTTGTCCGATTCTTTCCGTTTTGTTGATGGATTCTTGATGAATATGATTAATCTTGTTGATATCATTAATTTTCCTACGGATTCATGGTATATTTTCATAGTTTTTCGGAATCGAGAGGGTTTGGTTGTGGTCCGCCCTCGTTGTTATTTTGTGCGAATATACATGAATCGTAGGCGGGTTTTCGGGTGTATTCCATTTCCGTATTCGGCTAGAGTTGGTTGTAATTATGTTCTTCGAATCGTTAGGTTCGGTTCCGTTGATTCCTAGTGTTCGTCGGTGATTATCCTTTCCGTTCGTTGTCGTCTTCCTTTTCGATGACATCGGGCGTTTTGTAGCTTCCCGGTTGAGCCGTGTTCGTCGGACTACTTGCGTGCCGATTTCGAGGCAAGTACATTGTCCATACTATTCTTGTTTTGAGGATATGATAATTGGTGATCGTCTTGGTGTGTTTGTTTATTTGTTTGAAATGAGTTTTCAAAAGAATCGGCTAGCCTCGTTAAAGGCCCTCTTTCAAAATCGTGTGTGTTTTGTGATTAGTGTGTTTCGTGAACGAGTATGTGAATCTTACGGATATGTTTGGTGTTGATGTTGCGCTTGATAATACGTGTGTACGTATATTATCTCTTTTCGGTGCGTTATGGTTTGATGCGGTGTTTTGCTAAGTGTTTGATGTCTCTGGTTGAATTGTTTGGATATCCTTGGTGTGATATGTTATTTGTGCATGATTGTTTCGCTCACCGTGGGTTGGTTCGACGGGGCCACGGCGGGAATCCAATGGTAGAGCCCTGGATTCACGAGTGGTGAATGTATTTTACTCACCGTGGGTTGGTTCGACGGGGCCACGGCGGGAGTCCAATGGTAGAGCCCTGGATTCACGAGTAAAAACTTCACAGGTTGGTGTATATTTAGTGAATGTATTTTACTCACCGTGGGTTGGTTCGACGGGGCCACGGCGGGAGTCCAATGGTAGAGCCCTGGATTCACGAGTAAAACTTCACGAGTTGATATTGATTTTTATGTCCGTCGAGGACACGTGACGTGGGTTTTAACCCTGTGAATTATTGTCGGTTTTCTATTTGTGAAAACAAAACCTTTGGGCTGTGACCCTATTGATTTTTGGAAAGAGAAGGATTTGATAATCCTAAATTGTTTTCTATTAAAACTCTCGATGGCATTTTAAACTGTTTTATAAATTATTTCCACTGATTTGTGATCTTTCGGTATTGGATTGTTTTACCCAAACTCTTGCCTCGGGAAGTACTTTTCGTTATTTTTGGATTTTTGAGGATTCCTGGTTATTGTTATTCGTGGAATGTGAATTGTATGGCTCGTATTTTTGCACTTGTACTTGTACTAGCAAAACAGTGGAGTTTTGCTAACCCCCGAGTATTCGGGGGGTGGATGTCTATTTTTGCATTCAGGTTTTGGAGCATAGCACAGGCTCGGCACGAAGGATGATGAAAGATGAACGATACTAATCACATGAGGATCCGTTGATGTCGTATTGGTCTAGTTGTATTTTCTTTTCCGTTGCAGTATCTTTTCCCCGTTGTACGGGAGTTTATTGTATTTTGACCCCTGCGTGGGTATGTGTTTGGAATTGAGTTTTATGTTATTATTGAAAGACCAAATCGGTCTACTGAGTCATTTTAGCCTTGAAGGCATTGTCGAGATGTTAAATATTGTTACCAGCCTGGTAGATCTTCGAAGAGAGGGTCTACGGCGTGTAATATCCCTGAGTGGATTGGGGGTGTTACAGCCCGATGCCGGGATAACTTATGGTTGTGGTTTGGAATGGTTCTGTGACTGTTGTCACGAGGACATGTGATTTGGTATGGTTTCCTATTGGATTATTCACTCGGGTATGTTCTACGGGAGCATCTGAGGTTCGTGGCTTGTTAGCACGGGACGCGAATAATCCTTAGGAACATGTGTTATGTTATTCGGGTTGTGGACCTGTGGCTTATGATTTGGGTCTTGGACCCCGTGTGTTGTGAATTGGGTTGTGAAACCGCGTTTTATTATTGGAATCGTATTTTGGAAAGATGATTTTGGGCCGTGTCCCCAAGTGTTTTCGAAAGACTTGAGAATTCCTTATTTCCAAATGTTTTCAAACTCCCGAGACCGTAAAATATTTTGTATGAGATACATGGTTCTATTCCTACCTTTTATAAATCAAACTGTTTTGATTAAGTGATTTATCTCGGGAAATATATTCAAGATTTTATATTCTTGAAGCACGTTGTGTATGGCTTGTACTTTTGTTTTATACTTGCACTAGCAAAACAGTGGAGTTTTGCTAACCCCCGAGTATTCGGGGGGTGGATGTCTGTATTGCGTCTAGGTACTTGCAGGTAGCTGGGGAGCGAATCACAGGATCGATACGAAGGATGATGGGAGACGAAGATACTAATCACGTGAAGACCAATTATAGAGTACTTGGTAGAGTCGTGTTGGTTATTCCTCCGATGTGTTATTTTCTCGAATTATGGAAGTGTTATTGTATTCTAGCCCCTGTGTGGGTATGTGTTCTGGGCAAGGATCTTGTATGTATTGTTGTGTGTGTTGTGGTATAAGACCAAATCGGTCTAATGGTCCCTTATGTAGCCATGTCGGCATGTGAAGTGATGTATTGTTTTGTATTTAGCCTGGTAGATCCTCGCGGAGAGGGTCTGCGGCGCTGTAATATTCCCGAATGGTTTGGGGGTGTTACAGAAACAAAGTAGCTGCAGATGATCTGCTCAACCAAGTCATCTACGTGGTAAGTTTCATATCTATGAATTCATCAAAAAGCTCCTTTGTAAAAACATTGTAGTTGAAGATCTTCATGATTATAATAATAATTTGAACTTCCGTCCAAAGATAAGGGCTAATTACAAAAAATTCACCAAGTTTAAGCTAAAAAAAACTATCTATCTTCACCAAAACTTTTAATACCTCCTCAAGTTTGTATTTGTTTTGCAAATACTCCCGTTAATAGGTGCAATTTGTTTAATAGAAACGTGTAAAGGGCATCTGTGATTCTGAGAGATAACAGATTTTTTTCTTTTTTTGTAATTAGGATAAACCTTAAGAGTAGTAATCACAAAAATCATTATATTACTGCAATAAGATGACAAAACTGCAAGTGAGAGGAGACCAAAAATGTAATTATAATACTGAAACATGTCGAGCATGACAGGCCTCGGCCAAGCAAGCTGTGCAGATGAATAATGTAACTATTAATATTGAGACATCGAGCATGACAAGTCCCACCCATGCAACAAGATGATATATCAAGACATTTATATCTTCGAGAAAGAACAAACACATTCCAGCAAAGGAAAAAGCATTACCAGAAAATCTAGCAGGAAAGTCAGCATAAAGTTTCACACAAGATACTAGCTCAGGAAATCCTCATTTATGCATTTCAGCTCTCACCAGTAAAGACAGATCATATTAAAAGATAATAAAAGTACATCAATCCGGAACTAAAAAAGGTCTAGTAACAAGGAAAAAAATTGATAAGTGATAACAATAACATAATAATAAATACGAGCCAAATAATCTAGAACAAAAAGTTCAATTGCCAATGCCCTTTTAATGAAACACAATATTATCAATCAAATCCACTACTTAAACAATTGGCACTTGATCTGACATTTACAAAACAAAAAACTTTAATAAAAAAAAATTAAACATCTAAGTCAGTCATTAACCAAAATAAATAAAGATAAAAACACATTTAAATGCGGTGTTACATTATTAATTTAATAGTTGCGGCATCGAGCAAGTTCAAGTAAATAAAGCTCATTATTATGCATTTTAGTATTTCCAACTTGAAAGAGGAAAACAAGAAAAAAATGTATGACAAGGAAAATAAGAAAAGCATTACCGGCATTAGCGGGAATAAGAAAAGCATTACCGGCATCTAAGTTCAATGAACATCGGACATCCAACAAAGATTAGCTCATAACTAATCATACTTACAAAGTCATATTCAATAAAATTCATTCCTCACACGGTATCACACAAAATGAAACACAAAATTATCCAACAAAGTCCAACTAAGGATATGAAATTTCACTGTTTAAAAGTCGAAACAAAGTAGCCGCAGATGATCCGCTCAACCAAGTCATCTACGTGGTAAGTTTCATATCTATGAATTCATCAAAAGCTCCTTTGTAAAAACATTGTAGTTGAAGATCTTCATGATTATAATAATACTTTGAACTTCCGTCAAAGATAAGGGCTAATTACAAAAATTCACCAAGTTTAAGCTAAAAAAACTATCTATCTTCACCAAAACTTTTAATACCTCCTCAAGTTTGTATTTGTTTTGCAAATACTCCCGTTAATAGGTGCAATTTGTTTAATAGAAACGTGTAAAGGGCATTTGTGATTACGAGAGATAACATATTTTTTTCTTTTTTTGTAATTAGGCTAAACCTTAAGAGTAGTAATCACAAAAATCATTATATTACTGCAATAAGATGACAAAACTGCAAGTGAGATGAGACAAAAAATGTAATTATAATACTGAAACATGTCGAGCATGACAGGCCTCGACCAAGCAAGCTGTGCAGATGAATAATGTAACTATTAATATTGAGACATCGAGCATGACAAGTCCCAGCCATGCAACAAGATGATATATCAAGACATTCATATCCTTTGAGGCAAATGCCTCTACTGACCGAGGCGCTGAAGAAACGCACGCCTCAAAGCGATGCGTTTGAGGCGCAAGGGAAGCTGGATACTTAAACGGCATCGTTCCTTTTTTTTTAATACGGGTCAGTTCTAAAAACCGACCCTGCTGTGACCTGTATTAAGACCTAAACCTCCCAGCGACCTACTGCACGAAAAGGAAACTCTCACACCCTCAGCGACTCACGTCGATTCTCAGCGGCGATTTCCTAATTTGGCAGAGAATGCAATTAAATTTTATTAAACAAAGATCCTAATTTGTATATATATATATATATTTTCATATATGTATATAAACTAATATATATATATACTGACTGTATGTATACTAATATATATATATATATATATATATATATACACTAATCGTCTAATATATATGGAGTCGGCTTATGTATACTAGTATATATATATATATATATATATATATATATATATATTAATATACTGAATATTACAAATATATATAATATTTATATACATATATATATATATATATATAATATCATATTCATATATCGCCCGAAGTTTCAACTTTCAAAGGGAGGTACACAATGTGAGTCGGAGTGGCACGACGCTGATCCTCCAACCGCCGTAACAACAATGCCAAGTGTTCAGTTTTATAACATATAAATCAGCTAAGAATACCAGGTTGTCAACTGATATATTTAAGAAATGTTGATAGCAATGATCATCATAAAAACATCCATTCAATCATCACTGACAACCTTGATAAGAACTAACGAGTGCAAAATCAAAACCTCATAAAATTTCAAAGTTATGTAACTCTAATCTTTCAGCTACAATGCATCAAAGTTATTTTCTCTACCAAATGATACTTTCTATAAGTTTTAAGAACTAGGTAATGCAATCAAAACCTCACAAAATTTCTAAGATAGCTCTGTACTTGAAAACTGAGGCAGATAGTAATAACAAAACCCAAACAAATAAACCAACAAAAACAAAATACAGAGTTTTGAGCCCTGATATGTCAGGAAAATTTAAAATTCAAATACTGCATATCTTATAACCGCTATTTACTAGCACAAATGCATTGAATATGTCAAATATTAATACAGCCCGACACAAAATTTTGCATCAGGGGACTTCTTCTGGTCAGCAAGATCAGAAGTTATGACCTTAACTTTAAGCCATAACAACTACAGCCACCAAATTGCCTAAAACACATTAGTAATGCAATAAAAAACACGCAGGCTGGACGAGCTCTTAAAGAAAAAATGTGAGTTTTGCTTTAATAAATCCGCATGTGATCGAGTTTATGAGTAAAGAACAAAAATACGACAAGAAATACTAAACCGCAAACATACTAGAAACACAAACACACTAATGATACATTTTTAATTCTCCAGCAAAAAAACTAATCACAAAATTCATCCCAACTGCAAT
Source organism: Orobanche coerulescens (assembly GCA_033398695.1). Lineage (NCBI taxonomy): Eukaryota > Viridiplantae > Streptophyta > Magnoliopsida > Lamiales > Orobanchaceae > Orobanche > Orobanche coerulescens. Next base: position 197,620,478 of record CM065801.1, on the reverse strand, counting down.
TAAAATGAAAAGGACCGAATAACTCAAGCAACAAAAAATAGAAACAATCCAAAAGCACTTACAGCTCTGAAATCTGAAAGAAACCAGGGAGCGCTAAGAAGCAAGGCCGGTTGAATCCAATAAAAAGTAGCTCAAGAGAGCTAAGCTGCTATGTTGTTTACTTTGCTACTGAGTTTGAGTTGAGGATTAAACATAAAAAACAAAGTTAATTCCACTCAAAATAATTAAAACCAGCATTCAAGATTACAATAAAATGTAAGAACAGAAGAGAACAAGTGGCATAAAATTACCTCGATCCCAATCTTCAGATGAAGTGGATTCGGTCTCATGAAGGCTTTCGTCCTCATTCCCCTTTCCTGAGATGACTTTCGTCTGCACCGGGACGAGGAAGAAATGATTTCCAAGTGAAATACTATGAGAGTGAAGTCAGATCGATGAGAGGAGGAGGAAGAAAGGATTTCCCTAGAGAGTGAAATATTATGAGTGAATAGAGTCAGGTCGAAATGAAACCCTAGAGATTCTGTGAGTCCAGTGGAGTCAGATCGATCGACATATTGAAAGTGAGAGAAGTTTCATCAAAGTCTTCTTAATGTATGTGTCGTTTAGCACAAACTAATGACTGCTACTAGCAGTCATATACGAAAGTTTTTTTTTTTTTCATTTATGACTGTCAACGACAGTCAGCAATATATGTTACTACCGTAAGCTGTCACAAATAATTAAGTGTATCACTATAATCGATATGATCATATGTGATCATAAAATTATGACTGTCAATGACAGTCACAAAATTGGGGAGATTAAAAGTCAGAAATTGGTGTTTTTGGTGTAGTGTGATGGGCAATTAGTTTCCGTGTCGAGATGTGTTGATGTTACCCGATGGATTTGGGTTGGACAGAGTTAGTAGATTTCGTAACAGTGAGTTATGATGATGTTTTGAGAAACTTGGGTACTGTGCGAGATGTGAATTTTGGTAAGGTTATGACGATAAGATTACATTGGTCGTATTCTTAGGTTGTATTCTCATTGGTATGTAATTATTAATGTGATGTGACGGTTATCATTGTTGGATATTATGGCTGACCCCGTTGTTGGCTTTCTTTTTAGGTTCTTGAGGTATCGAGCTTGTAGCGGTCGTGGAGAGATGAGCTTCCCAGGGGATACTGGATAGGGCATGTATTTGTGTATTGAGTTTCCTGATCAGTTCTTGTATTCCGCTGCTAGAGTATTTTAATTGTTCGCCTTTTTCCACCACGTGAGTATTTTAAATGGCCTTTGGTATCTGGTAACTTAGGTTACTTTGGCAACCGTTTTCTAAACTATTCTGTCGGTGCGTGTAAGCGATAACTTAACGTACGTTTTTAAACTGCTGAGTTCTGGCATGTCAGGCCTTGTCCTTTCATACGAGATTTGTACGACGGTTTTGATAAACAGATTTTATATAGTCTTCAAATGTTTTTCTTAAGATAGTACCGTCGTTAGCCTCTTGGGCGGTTGTAAATGTTTGCGAAAATTTCTTTTAGCCTTGTGGGTTCCATCTCGGGGCCCACGGCGCTGTAATATTTTCGGTTAAATCTAGGGGTGTTACACCATCTCCTCCTTCACGTCATCAGAGGTGGAAACTTGGTCGCCAAAAAAGATCTGGAGGAGTGTCATCAGATGCAGCACGAGATTATTACTAAGATCGTAAGTTTAAAAAATCATTTAATATTTGACAATGTACTTAAAATTAAATAAACTTAGTTTTCTTATCTTTTCAAAAGTTGATTCTGGAAATTTTTGTTTTGCAATTAAATTCTATAACTTAAATTTTTGTTGTTGAAAAAAAATACAAGTCGTAATATTTAATCTGAAATATTTAAAGGTTGTGAATAAAATTTTAAAAGTTCACTTTTATGTTTCACTTATGAAACAAAATTTTTTTTATCCTTACAACAAAAATATTAACTGTTCATTTATGTGTTTCACATTTGTGTTACACTTACGAAAAAACGTTCTTTTGTAGGATGAGTTAGAGGCACAGTGTACACAGGGCAGCTTCACTCCCGAGGGACGACATGATATATTGGCCGAGGCCATTGGGAGACTGGAGCACCCTGGCCGTGTTCGTGGGATTGGATTTGGTGTAGGCATTCTAGATTATTTTGGACGATCTTCACGTCGATATGCATCATCAAGTGTGTTGGAGGAACTAACGAAGAAGATCACATATGATGTGACACAAAATTTGATGAAGACATTTGGCCAAACATTGGAGTCTTTGGGTGCCCATTCACAGCAGCCCCACACCGATCTACGTACACCTGATGATCATCATGTTACCCATGTCAGTAGGAAGGGGAGTTGCGCCGATGATGTTCTGGCCCTTCACGAGGGAAGACTCCGCCTGGGGACACTGGTCGATTTTGAATTTATGTGGACGAGCATCCTCCTCGTCTAGTCGCTATCGGTCGAGTTCATCATGGTGATTCTACCCTACACTATGCACCTTTACCAGCTCATTTGGTTAAGGTAGTAGTCGAGGAGGCCGTAGATGGCGGTGCCGAAGTTCCTATACCTACTGAAGAGGTAAGCTTAGTGAGGGAAGCTCTATGTACCTTTATTGCATGGCCAAAGGATCTTGTCATTGCCGACTTTATCAAGGTATATTTCTTTCATGTGTTAATATTAAATCTAAATAAAATATACTCCGTTTATGGTGGGTTTTTACACTACTGTCCTCAAGAAACTAGCTGAAAATTTAGAATATTTAGAATTTAGAAAATTAAGAATAAAATTTGTAGTAGTTTTTAATATTAAAATCTAAATAAAAGATACTTGCTCCTGCAAAGAGTCATGTAACCTTCGTAACTGCACTGATGCCTTTTGCATTGCATTGCCAGAAAGTTATAGATGGGTCAGTGTAGTACCTGTGCATGAGGTGTTCAGTGTAAGCCCTAATTATAGATATAGTCATATAGGTAAGCTAATAACTACAAACTAAGCTATTTGACAGGTAACTGATCTTAACAAGACTTTGTTTTATAACTTTGTTCATCCCCAGTTAGCAAGTACTTACAATTGGTTTTACAGTTGGTTTTTACAGTTTTCATGTTTCTTCTATATGATTTAGGATATTGAGCGACCCGAGCCACCTAAGAAACATGCTAGTCAAGATGGCCGGTCGAGTGACAGTTGTAACACCCCTGATATATTCAGGAATATTACAGCGCCGTAAATCCTTTACATAAGAATTTACAAGGCTGAAGAAACGAAAAGACAATAACAGATGCCAACTTATAAACTAACTGAAATAAAATACAAACAGTTCTGACCAATACTGAGAATACAAATATACAAAGGAAAAGTATTAATACATCACCAAATCCAGATCATCACAAACGATGATGTACTCGAGTACTTATTAAAACAACACAATCAACAGACAAATAAACCCGACCGGAACATCACTCTGCACCCTCGTCGTCATGCATCTCCAGTGGTTGTTTCCCTGCTCTCCTGGATCCTGAACATAAACAAATGTTCACCCCCGAAGGGGTTAGCACAACGATGCTAGTACAAGTACCACAACATATTATTCAACATCTCACGAAGAATAATAACAACATGAATGACAAAATACCAACGAGTCTCTTCCTACGAGAAACTCACAAATAACATACACAAATGATAATCACAACATGATATCACAACATACACATGGTAATTCCGACGATCCAGCATTTACTGCCTAAAACCCACGATGATCCCGTCAGACCAACCCATGGTGGAAAAACCCGTCCGATGATCCATCGCACGCTAGCGTAGATCCCCCGATGATCCCGTCGGACCAACACGATGTGGACATACAACAACGACATATATGCACAACAATATGTATAACATTAATATATAGAATGATTAAAGTACTTGCCTCGATTCGATGACAAGAAAAATACTCCCATGAATATCAAGATGCTCGAAGGTCGCTCCCTTCGATCAATCATGTTGCTAAGCTCGAACCTTAACAAAAGAAATAATATATAATTCATCTCAAATCGTACGAATATCTAACAATCCAAATTACGGTCGGAAGTTCATAAAATATAACCTGCCTGGCTTGCTTAACGTACGTTACGTACCTTTAGTAGCGTATGTTAAGCCTACTTAGCGTACATAAACAACAAGGTCTACCATACGCTAACCATGTATCGACAGTTCCTCTCTGATCAGTCGACTGACTCATCTGATGATAAAACGTATGTTTCGTACCAAGCATAGCGTATGTTAACTATGCCCGATAGCGTACGTTAACTACAAAGCTTAACGTACGCTAAACATGTATGACAGTTCCTCACTGGGCAGATGACTGTTCTAACTATGATGAAGCTTACGAAATCCTCAGTGATTAATGTACGCTATCTCCATACATATCATGCTCATACAATTACGAATGATCTTTCGGATTCAAACATCTTCGAATTAAAGGATACGTATATCATCAAGGTGATCATACTCCAATTATGATTATAAATTCTCATGCGAAGTTCGGTGATCTAAGGTTGATGCGTTAGATTCTAATATCATCAGTACATTCAGATTTCACTATAAAGATGACTAACAAATCCAACTTATAAGAAAGGATACAACCTTCGATGATTCTTTCTTAAGTCCGTTTAATCAAAAGTGATATCTACCCCAAGTCTACGATCAATATGGCAACGTTATTCAATACGGAATATCAATCTCAGAATATTTCTCTCATCATTTGACGTGATAGGATTCCAACTATGATGTTTTCAACGACGATATCATAATCATAAACATCCCAACTTCTAAACATGATGTTTGGTTGAATAATTCATCAATGGAACTTAATATCTTGATAATATGATCTTCATATCCTTAAGAATCACGAATTCAAGGTTGGAGATAGTATAACATACCTTAAGATGAAGAAAACACTGAGACAATAGGTACAACCCAACTCCGGTTGCTTGTGTGCTAGTCCAAGATGCTTCTCCACTTCAATGATCAAGCATAAGTGACATACAATCTTCAATGATCAAGTAAAGGTGGTCTATATGAGTTTAAGGAAGCTGGGATAACTCTGGGCATGAAGTATGCTGAAGGCTAGGTGAAATAAACGAGCTGAAATGAAATGGGGTGATGTCTGATTTATAATTTTCTGACCTTAACGTACGTTAGCCTCCACATATAACGTATGTTAGATAATTAGTGTACGCTACACTAACATCTTTAGCGTACGCTATCGTCACTGATAGTTAACTGTCCTCATTCTAAACTTCATTACGTACGCTACACTTACCATGTTACGTACGTAACCAATATTATTAGCGTACGCTAAATCCTATCCTTAGCGTACGTTAATACCCGTCGACTTAAAAAGGTGTCCAGGTTCATCCGCGGGAATCTTATCCGGACCCATGTCCGGCTGGCGCATGTGATAGCCACCCAGCTCAATTATTTGCTGGTTAACTCACGCTATGCTACATTCGTAGCGTACGCTAACTCTGACTGATAACGTACGTTAGGCTTCATAGTTAACGTACGTTATCACGTATTTACATGGGAAAATTTACATGTTGCCATACTCGTGTACAAGGATACAAATACGAGAAATATCATACTTCGATTATCGATATCACCATTCCGAATGATACAGGGTTAAAATACAGATGAAATACTCAATAATAAATCCAGATATTACATACTCTCCTACTAAAAAGGAGTTTCGTCCCGAAAGTCAAGACAAAAATCACTCTGGATATCTGGACCTCATGCTATCTTCCGTCTCCCAAGTGGCTTCTTCCACTCCGTGGCGCGATCACTGAACCTTAACCAAAGCAATCGGTTTGTTCCTCAATTGTTTAACTCGACTCTCGAGTATTCTAGTCAGTCTCTCTTCAAACGTGACATCCTGAGCGACTTCGATCTTGCCGAAATCAATGACATGACTAGGATCCGGTATATATCTCTGTAACTGGGATACTTGGAACACGTTATAAACATGGCTCAATGACGGCGGTAATGCCAATATGTAAGCCAACTCTCCGACTCTCTCAAGAATCTCGAATGGTCCGATCTATCTCGGACTCAATTTCCTCTTTCTTCCTAAACGGAAGATTCCCCGAGTAGGAGAAACCTTTACAAGTACATGATCTTCAGTACTGAACTCCAATGGGCGACGGCGCACGCCTGCATAAGATTTCTGTCGACTCTAGGCAGTCAACAGCCTTTCACGAATCAAGGCTATCTTTTCTCGTGTCTGTACGATCAATTCCGGTTCCGTCCCGATCAAGTCTGATAAATCATCCCAACATAGGGGCGATCTGCATCTCCTACCATATAATGCGTCAAACGGTGCCATCTTAATGGAAGCATGCCAACTATTGTTGTAAGTGAATTCAATCAACGGCAGATGAACTTCCTAATTAGCCGACCAATCTAAGGTACAAGCCCTTAGCATGTCTTCCACCATTTGAATAGTCCTCTCGGATTGTCCGTCTGTCTGCGGGTGATAAGCTGTGCTGAAGTTCAATTCGGTTCCCAAGTCCTTATGAACTGCTTTCCAAAAATGAGACACAAAACGTCCGTCTCGGTCAGAAATAATGGTCTTTGGCGTACCATGCAATCGGACTATCTCTGAAATAAATACTCTTGCCAACCTGTCGGATCCCCACGTGTCCTTAATACCAATAAAATGAGCCGATTTGGTTAGACGATCAACTATCACCCAAATCATGTTCATTCCTGTCTTGGTTCTTGGCATATTAGTGATAAAGTCCATCGATATGTCCTCCCACTTCCATTCAGGAATCGGGAGCGGCTTCAGCATTCCGGCAGGTCGTTGATGCTCGATCTTAACCTGCTGACAAGTCAAACATTTCGAGACATAATCCGCTACATCTTTCTTCATGTTGCCCCACCAGAAGTTCTGTTTCCGGTCCTTATACATCTTGCTGGTGCCCGGGTGGATATAATAGGGCATGCTGTGAGCTTCGTTCATAACTGTCTGCTTCAGAACATCGATCTCGGGAATGCAAAGTCGGATCTGCAATCTCAATACTCCATCATCATGAATTACAAATCCTGGGGCCTTTCCCTTGATCACTTCATCACGTAACCGAATCATCAGAGGATCATCTACTTGCTTAGATTTGATTTCTTCAGTTAGCGACGAAGTTATTTCCATCACACAGTTGTCCTTGGACTCTTTGCAACCATACTTCAATTCCTTCGCGAATCAATTCTCGTTGAATGCTGAGCTGGGAGGTCAGAGTCTCTAGCATCTGAATAGAAACAGGCTTGCAGCTAAGTGCCCACTACATTTGCTTTGCCTGAATGATAAAGAATCTCCAAGTCATAGTCCTTAATCAGTTCCAGCCATCTACGTTGCCGCATGTTTAACTCTTTCTGACTGAAGGTGTACTTGAGACTCTTATGATCTGTGAAGATCTGACAGTGAGTCCCGTATAGGTAATGTCTCCATATTTTCAAAGCAAAAATTACTGCTGCCATCTCCAAATCATGCGTTGGGTAATTCACTTCATAAGGTTTCAGCTGTCTTGACGCATAGGTGATCACCTTCTCATTTTGCATCAATACACATCCGAGTCCTTGGTTCGAAGCATCACTGTAAACTATGAATCCTCCAGTTCCCTGTGGGAGTGCTAAAATCGGTGCCGTCGTCAATCTCTTCTTCAATTCATCAAAGCTAGACTGGCACATCTCGTTCCACTCAAAATTTTGAGTTTTCTGTAGTAGTCAAGTAAGTGGGCGGGTAATTTTAGAAAACCCTTCCACGAACCGACGATAATATCCAGCAAGTCCTAAGAAACTCCGGACTTCTTTCACGTTCTTTGGAGGCTTCCAATCCATAACTGCTTCGATTTTCTGGGGGTATACTCGGACTCCTTCTGATGATACCACATAACCGAGGAACATTACTTCCTTTAGCCGGAATTCACACTTAGAAAGCTTGGCGTACAATTGCTCATTTCTCAGAAGGTCTAGAACAATCCGCAAATTCTGCGCATGCTCTGCCGGGCTATTAGAATACACCAGAATGTCATCAATGAACACAACCACAAACTTATCCAAGTACTCGATGAACACTCGGTTCATCAATTGCATGAATACAGCAGGTGCGTTAGTGAGACCAAATGGCATCACTACAAACTCATAATGTCCGTAGCGAGTTCTAACCGCTGATTTTGGAACATCGGATTTCTTAATCCTCAATTGATGATATCCCGACCTCAGATCGATCTTAGAAAACACTGTTGCTCCTTGTTATTGGTCAAACAAATCATCAATTCGTGGTAAAGGATACTTGTTCTTAATCGTCATCTTGTTCAGTTCTCGATAGTCAATACACAATCGAAGCGATACATCCTTCTTCCGGACAAAAAGAACTGGTGCACCCCAGGGAGAAACGCTTGGCTGGAAATAGCCTTTGTCCAGTAACTCCTCCAGTTGCTTCTTCAATTCGTATATCTCGATAGGTTCCATACGATACAACGCCTTAGAAACTGGTGTATCTCCTGGTTCCAGCTCGATGGTGAATTCTACATCCCGTCGTGGAGGTAGTCCAGGCAATTCGCCAGGAAACACATCCGGAAATTCATTCACAATAGGAATGGATGAGAGTTCTACTTTTCCATCTTCTTTCTTCATTGTGTAGCACCAGTACCCGGTACAGCCCTGTTTCAACAATTTGACAGCTTTCATTGCCTTGATCATCTTTCTTGAGCTTCCTGGTTTCCATCCTTTAAACAGTATTTCAGAACCATCGTCATCTATCACTGAGATATTACTCCTTCGTTAGTTTACAACAGCTCCATATTGATTAAGCCAATCATCTCCGAGTATCAGGTCATCTCCTTGCATTTCTATCACAATCAAATTCGAGGGCCACTCTCTGCCTCCAAATAATATAGGGAAATCTCTAGTTTCTAAGTTTCCAACAATCCTTTCTCCACTCGGTAAACCCACAACATAAGGCTCACAATTATGAAAACCAAAAATATTCAAACGATTTACACAAGACAAGGATATAAAAGAATGCGTAGCTCCTGTATCGAATAAAATGCTAACTGGCTGGGAAAGGATCTGAACAGTACTTGATGCGACAACAGCATCCTGATCGTCTGTTCTCCTCATCTCGTACAGACGTGGGGGAATGATCCGGCACTCGATGTCCCCTTCCGGTCCCACTGTCCTCTGCCTCGTCCGCGACCAAAATTCTAAGGCATTTGAACACTTTGCTGTGTCTGTTGGATACTGGCTTCCTTCTGCACTGGCTGCGATGTACGGGCTCTAAAAGACTTTGCGGCCTCTTCACAGAACACCGCATGATGTTTCTCTCGGCTACAATCAAAACAAGTCACGATAGGTAGGGGAAATTTCGTCGATAGTGCCCCGTCTGGGCACAGTTAAAGCACTTCCTGGTTACATCTGCCGTGGCTGATGCTGATCCGAAGTTCTTTCCGCTCTTAGATGGGTGCAGAGGTTTCTTGAAATAATTAAAGGATGACTGGGCCTTGCGGGCCCACTACTCTTGTGCTCCGTAAAACTATCGGAGATTTCTGCTTCTTGGATTCTGCAAACTTCTCCATTGCTGCTTCCTTGATTTCATACGCTAATGCTTTATCCTGGTATTGACGGAGAGTGGTATATTCAAAACCGGACATGTACCTATGGATTTCTGGTTTCATTCTCATATCAAAATGGATCATCATTTCTGCATCTGTTCTGACCAAATGTTGAACAAATGCCAGCTGCTGGTTAAACGTCTTAATCGCTTTGATATCTTGGTACATCCAAGGCCGAGCGAGAAAACTCCCTAACTTTGGCTTCCGTCACAGGACGAGGGCAGTACTGAGCTTTCATCATCAATTTAAATTCTGTCCAGTCTGCATCACGATCTACAGGCCGGATGGCTTCCCACCATTCGGACGCTTCCCCTATCAGAAAGTATTGAGCAATAGAGGCTCTCCGGTCATCAGGGCAACTAATCCCGGCAAATATTTTCTCTAATTCCTTCAACCAATGATCCCAGGTGGGAGTCTCAGAAATACCGTCGAATTTAGGTGGTTGCATCTTCGCCACCTCTTGCAGTCATCGGTCGCCCCGATTTCTCATGTCCGGGATACCTTGCTGTCGATCTCCCTGTTGTAATCCTACTGCCACTTGCATTCGGTCCACGACCTGGGCAAACTGAGTCATATGGTTCACCACTTGACGAAGGATTACGGGCACAGCAGGTTCCGGTTCATTATTAATAGATCTCTGTGGCTCGCCTGAGCTATGGCTGCCCTGATTAAAAGGCGAAGCTTCTCTTTCAGCATTCCTTCTTCCGCGTCCGCGACTGCGACCACGTCAACGTCCACCTCTCAACATACTGTAAGCATAAATACTCAATATACAGGAAACAATATCGTTCTAATGTTCAAGTATAAAGAAGTATAACATGCAAAGGACGAGATAGAGTTTAGGAATTTACAACCACCGCCCGCAGAAAGACGTAGGCAGTACAGTGATGTTATTCACGACCGAACCTCAAAAGACATTTATGACCTCTATTTTAACCCAACGGCCAAGATATCTATAATCTTAGCTCTGATACCATATTCTGTAACACCCCCGATATATTCAAGAATATTACAGCGCCGTAAATACTTTACATAAGAATTTACAAGGCTGAAGAAACGAAAGGATAATAACAGATGCCAACTTATGAAAGTAACTGAAATAAAATACAAACAGTTCTGACCAATACTGAGAATACAAATATCCAAAGGAAAAGTATTAATACATCACCAAATCCAGATCATCACAAACGACGACGTACTTGAGTACTTATTAAAACAACACAATCAACAGACAAATATACCCGACCGGAACATCACTCTGCACCCTCGTTGTCATGCAGCTCCAGTGGTTGTTTCCCTGCTCTCCTGGATCCTGAACATAAACAAATGTTCACCCCCGAAGGGGTTAGCACAACGATGCTAGTACAAGTACCACAACATATTATTCAACATCTCACAAAGAATAATAACAACATGAATGACAAAATACCAACGAGTCTCTTCCTACGAGAAACTCATAAATAACATACACAAATGATTATCACAACATCATATCAAAACATACACATAGTAATTCCGACGATCCAGCGTTCACTGCCTAGAACCCACGATGATCCCGTCAGACCAACCCGTGGTGGAAAAACCCGTCCGATGATCCAGCGCATGCTAGCATAGATCCCCCGATGATCCCGTCGGACCAACACGAGGTGGACATACAACAACGACATATATGCACAACAATATGTATAACATTAATACATAGAACAATTAAAGTACTTGCCTCGATTCGATGACAAGAAAAATACTCCCACGAATATCAAAACGCTCAAAGGTCGCTCCCTTCGATCAATCACGTTGCGAAGCTCAAACCTTAACAAAAGAAATAATATAGAATTCATCTCAAATCGTACGAACATCTAACAATCCAAATTACGGTCGGAAGTTCATAAAATGTAACCTGCCTGACTTGCTTAACGTACATTACATACCTTTAGTTGCGTACGTTAAGCCTACTTAGTGTACATAAACGACAAGGTCTAGCATACGCTAACCATGTATCGACAGTTCCTCTCTGATCAGTCGACTGACTCGTCTGATGATATAACGTACATTACGTACCAAGCGTAGCGTACGTTAACTATGCCCGATAGCGTATGTTAACTACAAAGATTAGCGTACGCTAAACATGTATGGCAGTTCCTCATTGGGCAGACGACTGTTCTAACTGTGATGAAGCTTACGAAATCCTCAGTGATTAATGTACGCTATCTCCATACATATCATGCTCATACAATTACGAATGATCTTACAAATTCAAACATCTTCGAATTCAATGATACGTATATCATCATGGTGATCATACTCCAATTATGATTACAAATTCTCATGCGAAGTTCGGTGATCTAAGGTTGATGCGTTAGATTCTAATATCATTAGTACATTCAGATTTCACTATAAAGATGACTAACAAATCCAACTTATAAGAAAGGATACAACCTTCGATGATTCTTTTTTAAGTCTGTTTAATCAAAAGTGATACCTACCCCAAGTCTACGATCAATATGGAAACATTATTCAATACGGAATATCTATCTCAGAATATTTCTCTCATCATTTGACGTGATAAGATTCCAACTATGATGTTTTCAACGACGGTATCATAAGCATAAACATTCCAACTTCTAAACATGATGTTTGGTTGAATAATTCATCAGTGGAACTTAATATCTTGATAGTATGATCTTCATATCCTTAAGAATCACGGATTCAAGGTTGGAGATAGTATAACGTACCTTAAGATGAAGAAAACACCGAGACAATAGGTAGAACCCAACTCTGGTTGCTTGTGTGGTAGTCCAAGATGCTTTTTCACTTCAATGATCAAGCATAAGTGACATCCAATCTTCAGTGATCAAGTAGAGGTGGTCTATATGAGTTTAAGGAGGCTGGGATAACTCTGGACACGAAGTATGCTGAAGGCTAGGTGAAATAAACGAGCTGAAATGAAATGGGGTGATGTCTTATTTATAATTTTCTGACCTTAACGTACGTTAGCCTCCATATATAACGTACGTTAGCTAATTAGCGTACGCTACACTGACATCCTTAGCGTATGCTATCGTCGCTGATAGTTAACTATCCTCATTCTGAACTTCATTACGTACGCTACACTTACCATGTTACGTACGTAACCAATATTATTAGCGTACGATACATCCTATCCTTAGTGTACGTTAATACCCGTTGACTTAAAAAGGTATCCAGGTTCATCCGCAGGAATCTTATCCGGACCCATGTCTAGCTGGCGCATGTGACAGCCACCCAGATCAATTATTGGCTGGTTAACGCACGCTATGCTACATTCGTAGCGTACGCTAACTCAGACTGATAACGTACGTTAGGCTTCCTAGTTAATGTACGTTATCACGTATTTGCATGGGAAAATTTACATGCTGCCATACTCGTGTACAAGGATACAAATACGAGAAATATCATACTTCGATTATCGATATCACCATTCCGAATGATACATGGTTCAAATACAGATGAAATACTCAATAATAAATCCGGATATTACAATAGTGACACGTTGAGAGAGTTATTTAGTGTTGCAGCGACTCTCTTTAGTGAGCCGTTACAGGTGCCATGGGATACAGCTTCCTTTGGTTGTGGTGGTGATGACGTTTCCTTGTACATAAGTTATAATGATCTTTTGGAAATCATTCAAGACAAGCAGTGGATTAGCTTATCGATTCTATAGTTTTGGACTTTGTAAGTAATTCTTTACATGCATATTTATGTATTTTTATCAAAAATTCATAGTTTGGAACGTAAATAAGGTAGTAATATTTTGTTTAACAAATTAGGTACTTATCGAAATTGAACGTGGGCACGATGGACGAGGATTTGTATGGATATTTTGATCCTCAATCATACAAAATATGGGAAATAAGGGAGAGGAGGCCAGAAAACAGATATACCTTGAAGCTTACCATCATGAGTAAGATCTAACATATTCGTCTCACTACTCTCTTTTTTTCTCTAAAAGTCTTAATATTTCTTTCTTGTCTTTGTATATTATTATATATTAATAGTTATGTAAGTAGATGTGTTTAGATTGATTATGGAAAAATTAAATATTCCGTTTGTTAATGCAGTGAGCATTGGCCTAAGAACGTGAAGGAAGTCAGAAGTTTTCTAGGACTTGCTGGGTATTATCGTCGGTTCATGGAAGGGTTTTCCAAAATTACCCGCCCACTTACTCGATTGCTGCAGAAAACCCAAAAGTTTGAATGGAACGATATGTGTCAGGCCAGTTTTGATGAATTGAAGAAGAGATTGACGATGCTACCAATTTTAGCACTACCACAAGGAACTGAAGGACTCATAGTTTACAGTGACGTTTCAAACCAAGGTCTCGTGTGTATTGATGCAGAATGAGAAAGTGATCGCCTACACTTCACGGCAGTTGAAACCATATGAAGTACATTATCCAACTCATGATTTGGAGCTGGCAGCTGTTGTTTTCGCATTGAAGATATGGAGGCATTATTTGTACGGGACTCACTGTCAGATCTTCACAGATCATAAGAGTCTCAAATACATCTTTAGTCAGAAAGAGTTAAACATGCGGCAGAGGAGATGGCTAGAATTGATTAAAGACTATGATTTGGAGATTCTTTATCACCTAGGCAAAGCGAATGTAGTGGCCAATGCACTGAGCCGCAATCACGTTTCTATTCGAATGCTGGAGACTCTCACCTCCCAGTCCAGCATTCAACGAGAGTTGATTAGTGAGGGAATTGAAGTACGGTTGCAAGGAGTCCAAGAGAAACTATGTGTGATGGAATTAACTTCGTCGTTAACCGAAGAAATAAAATTAAGCAATTAGATGTGTAGCACCCCCAGATCCGACAGGGAATATTACAGCGCCGTAGGCCCTGAGATGGAACCCACAAGGTTGAAGGAAATTTTCGCAAACATTTATTAATGCCCAAGAGGCTAACGACGGTACTGTCTTTTAAAAACATTTGAATACTTAATAAAATCCGGTTAACAAACCGTCGTAAAATCTCATTTGAAACCACAAGGCCCGAAATGCCAAAACTCAACAGTTTAAAAACATACGTTAAGCTATTGCTTACACATACCGATAGAATAGATTTAGAAAACGATTGCAAAAGTGACCTAAGTTACCAGATACCAAAGGCCATTCAAAAATACTCACGCAGCGGAAAAAGACAAACAATTTAAAATACTCTAGCAGCGGAAATACAATAACTGATCAGAAACTCAATACACAAATACATGTCCTAGCCAGTATCCTTCGGGAAGCTCATCTCTTCACGACCGCTACAAGCTTGGTAATCCAAGAACCTAAAAAGAAAGCCCACGACGGGGTCAGCCATAATATCCAACAATGATAACTATCACATCACGTCAATAATTACATACCAATGGAAATACTAAGTAAGAGTACGACCAATGTAATCTTACCGTCACAACTTTACCAACTCGTGATAATAATCACCAAAGTTCACATCTCGTATCCTTTCAACAACACAATAAGCTCATACCGAAATATCTATATTGTATCTCAACAATACCCTAGGTTCTCAAAACATTATCATACCTCGCGATACGGAAATTATACCAACTCTGGCTAATTCAATCCATCGGATAACGTCGACAATTCCAATACGATAATCGATTGTCCATCAAAGACAAGTATCAAGGAAATACGGAACATACCTCAAGATACGAAATACCATTACCATCACGTTAGTCTAATCCGAGATCAGATCAACACAACATACGGACATGGCCCTAACACAAGACCTACAAATGCATACTCATATGACAACGTCAATTGTAACACCCCCAGATTTAACCGGAAATATTACAGCGTCGTGGGCCCCGATATGGAACCCACAAGGCTAAATGAAATTTTCGCAAACATTTACAAATGCCCAAGAGGCCAACGACGGTACTATCTGTAAAATTCACAAAGACTTATAAAAATCCATTTATCAAAAACCGTCGGAAAAACTCATTTGAAATAACAAGGCCAAACGGCCGAAACTCAAAAGTTTAGAAAATGGTTTCCAAAGTAACCTCAGTTACCAGATACCAAAAGAGCGTCTCAAAATACTCACGCAGCGGAAAAAGACCAACCAAAACGATACTCTAGCAGCGGAATACAAGAACCAATCAAGAAACTCAATGCACAGAACATGTCCTAGCCAGTATCCTCCGGGAAGCTCATCTCTTCACGACCGCTACAAGCTCGATACTCCAAGAACCTAGAAATAAATCCCACGACGGGGTCAACCATAATATCCAACAATGATAACCGTCACATCACATTAATAATTACATACCAATGAGAATACAACATAAGAATACGACCAACGTAATCTTACCGCCATAACTTTACTTACTCAAGAAATTCTCATCAGAAATAACCATTATCACATTTCACATCCTGTACTCGATTAACCAATAAACTCGAACATAATATCTGTATTGTACCTCAAACAATACTCAAGATTCTCAAACTATCATCACCAACTCACGATACGGAAATATACTATTTCTGACCAATACGATCCATCGAATAACATCATCAAATCCCAAAACGATAACCGATTGTCCATCAAAGACAAAACCAAAGAAAATATGGAACATACCTCGAGATATGATGTGCCACGATAATCATATCAGTCTAATCCGAGATCAGAACAATGCAATACGGACAAGGTCCTAACACAAGACCTACAAATGCATACTCATATGACAACGTCAATATGCTCAAAAACAATAACAACTATGTATACTCAATGGAAATCCCATGATCCAAATACCTCAAGATAGATCCCAAGATGATCCTACAAGATCAACACGAGGTGGATAACCAACAATATACATATGCACAACAATAACACAATACTGGGTAATCCAACGATCCAGCGCCCTCAGCATAGATCCCCATGATGATCCCGTCGGACCAACGCATGGTGGAAAACCTGTCCAGCGATCCAGCGCCCTCAACATAGATCCCATGATGATCCCGTCGAACCAACGCATGGTGGACATTCGATCCAGCGCCCTCAGCATAGATCCTCATAATCCCATCGGATTATTTACACAACAAGAACAACACAATATGCATACACATATGCAAATCAACACGTTCATCAACATGAACAACATAACATGCACGACAACATGACAATTTACTAGGACGACTCCATGTTCAACAACATGAAAGAAAATGTAAGAGACCAAAATAAATAACATTAAACCATAATCAATATGGAATACTTGCCCCGAGTCCTTCGGGAGCAACCTCGATGTCCAATCATCACCGACGATTATCCTCAATGCTCGGCGATCCAAACGTACAATGAACCATAGATACTCATATCCTCGTCTTTACCATAATGTAACCTCGATACTCGAACATACCAATAACTGAGATAAAGCATATATATTATGATTTACCTCCCAGAATCGAAAGAACGATATGCGATCCGAATACCCAGAGTTCACAATAATAATCATCGCTATATGCATTATAAACGAAATGAAATCAAACCATTCATTAAATATTATAACCGAGCAAGTAATAACTTGCCTCGATACCGATACCACGAAGTCATTGCCGAACACATTGCCTTTGTCTACGAGCTCCTCAAATCCGATCAAAAGCAATACAATGGACATACTCGAACACGACCGCAATATCCGGTTATAATCACCGATCAATAATCTCAACCTATCGAAGAAATCAAATAACACATATCCGATAACAATCAACAACTGACAAAACTAACCAATCGAACTCAACGGTTCAACACAACCTCGAATAAACACAATGTAACCAACCAAGTCAAACCATCACGAATTCATAATCAAAACACAAAATACAAAGATCGTCTGCCTACTTATCGCACGTTAAACGCATAATGTAGCGTGCGCTAAGTTGTCCCGTTAGCGTGCGCTAGCCAGTAAGCTTAGTGTGCGCTAATGCTGTACAGTGGCATGCATTCCAAACATCGACTCACATCTTGCGACTACGAATCCCAATGAAGGGAGACAAATCTCCATATATCTTGAAGATAAACGACCCCATAATTATCACAATGATCCTGTCAATGTCCATATATCAATAACAACATCAACAATCAAACCGACTCGATAACAAGGATCGTATCATGCTAAATCTGGAATTCAACCTAGTATCATGATTCATCTCATCTAAATCGACCAATATAATTACCAAGATTCAGAAATCCTTCTTAGATCGGGTTAAATGAATCAACATCCTTATGGTTTGAAGAATCTTAACTAACATCCGAAACTCTTATCAAAATTCCATTGAATCTCATATAACATCATCATATGATTATCCAACATTCTCCTTGCATGAAATCATCCAAGAAAAACGAACCACTAACGAAGGAATACGAAGATTACCTGGTTTAGATGAACCAAAAAGAAGAACACTAGAACTCCATCCAAAGAATCATGAACAACTTGAAGGACAAGGCTTGAATCCAAGCTCTCAGTCTAATGTTGTTAAAGATTATCATTATACAAAGGTTTGGGAACCTCAAATATATCCCAACTCTCTCTCTCGATCGAAAGAAGAAAAAATGACGAAATGCTTCTCGGCACCCTTCGTCCCCTTTTATAATATTCATTATTAGCGTGCGCTAACATCTCATGTTTAGCGCGCTACCGCACTTAGCGTGCGCTAATCGACTTTGTTAGCGTGCGCTATCGGGCCCGAGGCTACCGCCTCGCCAGAACTAGCTTACGTACGTAATGCCCATGCATTAACGTACGTAAAACATCCTGCTTAGCGTACGCAAGTCATTTACCTTAGCGTGCGCTATCCGAAGTTGACTTGCTACAGTACACACCTACCACTCGTGCCCCCACATGCCGAAAGCATCCGCGATTATCGGGATTCCTTTGACCGATCTGGAATTAGCGTGCGCTAGCCATACAGTTTAACGTGCGCTAGCCCTACATGACAAACACCCGCTGACCTTATCTGGACACGCGTCGCAAGTGGCTGGGTCCACCCGCCGAAAGCTAAGATTCCATTATTGGCGATCTGATGTTAGCGTGCGCTAACCAACATACGTTAGCGTGCGCTAACTGAATATAAAAATCAACCTGGGCCTACCTGTCGGTCACCTTCCGGAACTAACCCGGCAAGTCGTTACATACGTTAGGGGTCCTCCTTAGCGTACGTAACTGAACCTCTTAGCGTACGCTATCAATACTTCGTAGCGTGCACTACCTGTACCCAGTAGCATGCGCTAATGAACACTTAGCCATTTTCCGCAATTTCTGTCCAACATCTTGACGTACCAAAAACGAACATGAGACACACTGAACACAAACACTGATATTCTTATACGATAAACTCTATATCGAAAGTACAATAACCTGATACACGATATCCTCAAATGTAACTGTCGACCAGATACGACAATTATACCGATACTGACATCTCAGTCCTTTATTTATTTTATCCCTACTGTACAGATTCCACGCTGTACAATATAACTCGGATAAAATAATATCAAACAACAGTAGTAGAAATTCCGGATATTACATTCTACACCACTTAAAATAAGTTTCGTCCTCAAAACTTGCAATCCGTCATAAAACAAACAAACATACCTTTCAACCCAAAATATCCCAAAACCATCACGACAACGATCAATTATCGTCATCACCGAATAACCAAACGAGCATACTTACAATACGCAGGTCGACGATCTCCTGAGATACTAGCAAGCGATCTCACTGTATAGTCTCAATACGCTTACGATCACAATTCTTTGAGTCTCAACAAAATATATCATCTTCGGATGAAACAATCTGCCCGAATCAAATCTTGTCTACCTGATTCCATAATCAAGTCCCAATTCCGATAAGACGAATAATACACAATACATCTGCAAAACAACTGCCCAAAACAACGACACGAATCCCGAAACATCAACATAAAATCCGAACGCTCAGATGATCACCAACAATGATCAACAATCAACCGAATTTATCATCGACATGATAAATTCCAATATGACCAACCCGAGGTCAAAACACAATCGAGAATATCATCAACGTGATAAACTCCAATATTACCAACGAACGATCAATGAAAATCGAGAATACCTTCACACGGTAAACTCCAACATGATCAACACAGAACCACAGAAACAGATATACGAAAGAATAACATTCTCAAAACGACAAATCAATCACGTGCAGTAGATCTCAATAAACATACCCAACTGGCGAAAATTTCCCTCGGCATACGAACAACGAATCGCAAATCGACGAACATACCAATTCATACAAGGAGTGGGAACGACCACTCAATATCCAAGACAACCAGCATGGGGTCACCATCCCCAAATTTACACTTACAAAGAAATCATTCAAAGATCACTATGGTAAGATTGCGCTACTACCGCACCAATGGACTCACATAGCACATACGTCCCGGTTTTACAAAGTCCAAAGTTCCAAAATTACATCCTGCACATGAATCTACAACACGCAGTATATTCCTCTTATCTGATCAATCAACCGATCATCCTTGCATAACCAATCTACCATACTAAACTCCGAATCTCTTTTCCTTGTACCATCGATATGATATGCCCGATGCACTAAATGCGTATGTATATCAATCACATTTTCAAAACCAGTATGAAATCATATATTCTTGTCACGAAGACAATTTTCGAAAGTTCTTTCAAGAGTTTGAAAACTCAAAACATAAATTTTCGTAAGACCACGAAATCAATTTTAAAAATTAAATCGGCTCGCTGGTGCCAAGTTCTCGATAAAAATTCTTTTCGAATACACACGATTAAATAAAATGGAATTTATGAAAATGCTTGTCCATATCCATACTCCTGCATACCACTTCGGCTCGTCACCAATATCCACTGATATTCCATCAGAAAACCACACGATAGAGTTCCAAAATCTCAAATATATAGACTCTGATAAAAACTCCTCTCCACATACTACTCGCAACGTAAATCCTTAATCCATCCTGGATCACCTCAAATATGATATGACAAAACATTGAAACAAATCAACAAATTAAACACAACGAAATACTTCCCGAGAAGTTCCATTTGAACAAGTAAACCAAAAACCTCAAAAGGTAGGAACAAAATAGATAAACGATTGGTAAAGAGTTTTAAAAATCTCGGGAGTTTTAGAAAACAGGAAAGCTTTCTTTTGAACATTAGGGTCTCAGCCCGTATCTTGTTCCGCATTACAAGAAGTTTAAAAAGTAGAAAACTCTTTTCGGACTCCAAGTCCTGAGTTACAAAACTATTTCAAAATCGATTGGGTCTCGGCCCAAAAATCATTTTCCGTAAAACATCCGTAAAATATTCATTTTGAAAGGTATCATTTTCAAATGATCAAAAGCAATTCATATATCTCAAAATGAATTAACATGCTACATGTTCTTCTCAACCATGCACAATATTTCTCCCCAAATGCACAATTCCGTTCCAAAATCTAACCAACATACTGATTTCCAAAATCATAGTTTCTCAAGATCATCAATCCTGTCCCACTCTGACATCTCATACTGTAACGCATGATATCTGCTGAATCTCAAAACATATCAACTTAGAACGGCAATAAATCTCAATGAAATTCAAAAATCCAAATACTTACAGATCGTGAAGCCGACGATTCCCCGTGATACTGGCACATGTCTCAACTCAAGAAAATACTCGACACAGATATTTTCAAAACACGCATTTTGCAAAACCAGTTCAACTCGAGAACACGACACATTTCTATCTGAAGAAATACGTTAATACCATTTGGAAAAGTTTACGACAACCCCAATACCACATTGGTAAATCACATAATGCACAAGCCTGAGTGAACAACAAAAACTCACGGCTCTAATATTTGTCAATCGACAACTCGAATGACGCAACAAAAACACAACCCAACTCGACCCAAATGCCTAGGTTTTCTCAACCTAAGCTCTGATACCATATTCTGTAACACCCCCAGATTTAACCGGAAATATTACAGCGCCGTGGGCCCCGATATGGAACCCACAAGGCTAAATGAAATTTTCGCAAACATTTACAAATGCCCAAGAGGCCAACGACGGTACTATCTGTAAAATTCACAAAGACTTAAAAATCCATTTATCAAAAACCGTCGGAAAAACTCATTTGAAATAACAAGGCCAAACGGCCGAAACTCAAAAGTTTAGAAAATGGTTTCCAAAGTAACCTCGATTACTGATACCAAAAGAGCGTCTCAAAATACTCACGCAATGGAAAAGACCAACCAAAACGATACTCTAGCAGCGGAATACAAGAACCAATCAAGAAACTCAATGCACAGAACATGTCCTAGCCAGTATCCTCCGGGAAGCTCATCTCTTCACGACCGCTACAAGCTCGATACTCCAAGAACCTAAAAATAAATCCCACGACGAGGTCAGCCATAATATCCAACAATGATAACCGTCACATCACATTAATAATTACATACCAATGAGAATACAACATAAGAATACGACCAACGTAATCTTACCGCCATAACTTTACTTACTCAAGAAATTCTCATCAGAAATAACCATTATCACATTTCACATCCTGTACTCGATTAACCAATAAACTCGAACATAATATCTGTATTGTACCTCAAACAATACTCAAGATTCTCAAACTATCATCACCAACTCACGATACGGAAATATACTATTTCTGACCAATACGATCCATCGAATAACATCATCAAATCCCAAAACGATAACCGATTGTCCATCAAAGACAAAACCAAAGAAAATATGGAACATACCTCGAGATATGATGTGCCACGATAATCATATCAGTCTAATCCGAGATCAGAACAATGCAATACGGACAAGGTCCTAACACAAGACCTACAAATGCATACTCATATGACAACGTCAATATGCTCAAAAACAATAACAACTATGTATACTCAATGGTAATCCCATGATCCAAATCCTCAAAGATAGATCCCAAGATGATCCTACAAGATCAGCACGAGGTGGATAACCAACAATATACATATGCACAACAATAACACAATCTGGTAATCCAACGATCCAGCGCCCTCAAGATAGATCCCCATGATGATCCCGCTGGACCAACGCATGGTGGAAAACTCCGTCTGGCCGATCCAAATCTCAAGATAGATCCCATGATGATCCCGTCGAACCAAAGCAGGGTGGACATTCGATCCAGCGCCCTCAGCATAGATCCTCATAATCCCATCGGATTATTTACACAACAAGAACAACACAATATGCATACACATATGCAAATCAACACGTTCATCAACATGAACAACATAACATGCACGACAACATGACAATTTACTAGGACGACTCCATGTTCAACAACATGAAAGAAAATGTAAGAGACCAAAATAAATAACATTAAACCATAATCAATATGGAATACTTGCCCGAGTCCTTCGAGCAACCTCGATGTCCAATCATCACCGACGATTATCCTCAATGCTCGCGATCCAAACGCATAATGAACCATAGATACTCATATCCTCGTCTTTACCATAATGTAACCTCGATACTCGAACATACCAATAAGCGAGATAAAGCATATATATTATGATTTACCTCCCGTAATCGAAAGAACGATATGCGATCCGAATACCCGAGTTCACAATAATAATCATCGCTATATGCATTATAAATGAAATGAAATCGAAACCATTCATTAAATATTATAACCGAGCAAGTAATAACTTGCCTCGATACCGATACCACGAAGTCAGCCAACACATTGCCTTTATCTACGAGCTCCTCAGCCCCGATCAAAAGCAATACAATGGACATACTCGAACACGACCGCAATATCCGGTTATAATCACCGATCAATAATGTCAACCTATCGAAGAAATCAAATAACACATATCCGATAACAATCAACAACTGACAAAACTAACCAATCGAACTCAACGGTTCAACACAACCTCGAATAAACACAGTCAGAACCAACCAAGTCAAACCATCACGAATTCATAATCAAAACACAAAAATACTGCACTGTCTGCCTACTTAGCGCACGTTAAACGCATAACGTAGCGTGCGCTAAGTTGTCCCGTTAGCGTGCGCTAGCCAGTAAGCTTAGCGTGCGCTAATGCTGTACAGTGGCATGCATTCCAAACATCGACTCACATCTTGCGACTACGAATCCGAATGAAGGGAGACAAATCTCTATATCTCTTGAAGATAAACAACCCCATAATTATCACAATGATCATGTCAATGTCCATATATCAATAACAACATCAACAATCAAACCGACTCGATAACAAGGATCGTATCATGCTAAATCTGGAATTCAACCTAGTATCATGATTCATCTCATCTAAATCGACCAATATAATTACCAAGATTCCGAAATCCTTCTTAGATTGGGTTAAATGAATCAGCATCCTTATGGTTTGAAGAATCTTAACTAACATTCGAAACTCTTATCAAAATTCCATTGAATCTCATATAACATCATCATATGATTATCCAACATGCTCCTTGCATGAAATCATCCAAGAAAAACGAACCACTAACGAAGGAATACGAAGATTACCTGGTTTAGATGAACCAAAAAGAAGAACACTAGAACTCCATCCAAAGAATCATGAACAACTTGAAGGACAAGGCTTGAATCCAAGCTCTCAATATAATGTTGTTAAAGATTATCATTATACAGTGTTTGGGAACCTCAAATATATCCCAACTCTCTCTCTCTCGACTGAAAGAAGAAAAAATGACGAAATGCTTCTCAGCACCCTTCTGTCCCCTTTTATAATATTCATTATTAGCGTGCGCTAACATCTCATGTTTAGCGCGCGCTACCGCCTTAGCGTGAGCTAACTGACTTTGTTAGTGTGCGCTATCGAAGCCCAGAGGCTACTGCCTCGCTTCGTAAACTAGCTTACGTACGTAATGCCCATGCATTAACGTACGTAAAACATCCTGCTTAGCGTACGCAAGTCATTTACCTTAGCGTGCGTTATCCGAAGTTGACTTGCTACAGTACACACCTACCACTCGTGCCCCCACATGCCGAAAGCATCCGCGATTATCGGGATTCCTTTGACCGATCTGGAATTAGCGTGCGCTAGCCCTACATGACAAACACCCGCTGACCTTATCTGGACACGCGTCGCAAGTGGCCGGGTCCACCCGCCGAAAGCTAAGATTCCATTATTGGCGATCTGATGTTAGCGTGCGCTAACCAACATACGTTAGCGTGCGCTAACTGAATATAAAAATCAACCTGGGCCTACCTGTCGGTCACCTTCCGGAACTAACCCGGAAAGTCGTTACGTACGTTAGGGGTCCTCCTTAGCGTACGTAACTGAACCTCTTAGCGTACGCTATCAATACTTCGTAGCGCGCACTACCTGTACCCAGTAGCGTGCGCTAATGAACACTTAGCCATTTTCCGCAATTTCTGTCCAACATCTTGACGTACCAAAAATGAACATGAGACACACTGAACACAAACACTGAATCCAATAATATTCTTATACGATAGACTCTATATCGAAAGTACGATAACCTGATACACGATATCCTCAAATGTAACTGTCGACCAGATACGACAATTATACCGATACTGACATCTCAGTCCTTTATTTATTTTATCCCTACTGTACAGATTCCACGCTGTACAATATAACTCGGATAAAATAATATCAAACAACAGTAGTAGAAATTCCGGATATTATATCAATATGATCACAACAATAACGACAATGTATACTTATGGCAAACCCATAATATACATATGCACAACAACAATACATATGGTAATCCAACGATCCAGCGCACACAGCTATAGATTCCCATGATGATCCCGTCGGACCAACGCATGGTGGCATTACATCGGCGATCCAAGCGACACAATATAGATTCCCATGATGATCCGGCGGACCAACACATGGTGGACATATGACAACAATGCACAACTGCACAAAACAACAGTACACAATACACGACAACAACAATGCACAAATGCATGACAACGAAGATACACGAATGTATCACGACATGGTCGAAACAATTGATAAAAATGATTAGAGTACTTGCCCCGAGTCCTTCGAGAACAATCTCAATGTCTAAACCATCACGAACCATTATCCTCAATACTCGACGGTCCAAAGTATCATGGATTGCAGATAATTCATATCTTCGTCTTTATCACAATATATCCTCGATATACAAGTATACCAATAACAAAAGTAAATCATATACATTATGATTTAGATTCCCAAGACTCGAACACGATTTATAATCCCAAATCTCCTGTGATTACGATTATAAACATTGTTATACGAATTATAAACGAATGAAACGGAAACCATTCATTAAATATTATAAACTGAGCAAGTAATAACTTACCTCGATACCGATACGACGATGATGAAGCCGTCACTAATCTCATTGTCTTCGTCTACTAGCTCCTCGGCCCTGACCAACGCCATTCACGAACATACTCGAACACGACCGCAACATACGGTCATAATCACCGATCAATAATCTCAACCTATTGAACAAATCAATTAACACATATCCGATAATAATCAACAACCGCTAAAACCAAATCACAAACCCAACGGCTTGACAATATTTCGATTAAACACTAGTCGGATCAATCCAACTCAAACCAAAACGAATTCAGGACAACAACATGAAAATACTGCACTTTCTGCCTTCTTAGCGCACGTTAATCACTTAACGTAGTGTGCGTTAAGTTGCTCCCATTAGCGCGCGTTAGGCAGTAAGCTTAGCGTGCGCTAATGCTGTACAGTTGCATGTATTTCGGATACCGATCGACATATGACGATTATCAAGAACACTAAGTGATCCAAAACCATGTTCATAGCTATCCAAACACGAAATCCAATATCCTTTAACATATAGGAAATCATCCGACTCTCAATGCAAGTCATATATTCATATTTCATCTTCCTTAATACCAACAACCTAAACACCAAGAACTCATAATCATGCCATGTTCACCATCATATGAAGAAACCAACAACAACAACATCAAAGATCCGAATTGAAGGAAGACATTAGCCAACATATCTCTTTGAAGATAAACAACACATCCGAAACCATCCAAATCATATCAATATCTTCATATCAACAATAACATCATCATAATCCGGTAATCCAACTCATAATCATGCCTATCAACTTGTTTATATGATAATCATCAGATCAAGAACATCATATAGAATCCAAAATGAAATCTCAAAGTGAAGAGTAATTACCTTTCTGAAGGAATGGATTGATTTCCAAGGTTGAATCCATTTCCGAGAATTACCAATGATTTCAAGCTTCAAATGTTGTTATGGATGATTAACTCCACCTTAATCCAGTGTTTGGAACCTCAAATATCTCCTAGAGCTCTCTCTATCGAGTGAAAGGAAAGAAGTGGACGAAATGCTTCATAACACCCTCCTGTCCCTTTTATAAAGTGTATTACTAGCGTGCGCTAAACCTTATGTTTAGCGTGCGCTACGGCCTTAGCGTGCGCTAACCGACTTTTGTTAGCGTGCGCTATCGCAATCCAGAGGCCACTGTGTGGCTTCATACATGCGCTTACGTACGTAATGCCCATGCATTAGCATACGTAATTTACATTCTCTAGCGTACGCAAGTGTCCAACCTTAGCGTGCGCTACTCATAGTTGACTCATTTGTCTGTATGCTTCCGAAGACTGTCCACACGCCGAAAGTGCTGACGAGGATAAGATTCCTTTCTGTCCGATATGCAGTTAGCGTGCGCTAATCAACATGTATTAGCGTGCGCTAACACTACATTACAACGTCCGTTGACTTATCAGAACGTGCGCCGAAAGTGTCCTGGTCCACACGTAGATTCCTTCCGATCTGACTGCATTAGCGTGCGCTACATTCTGCCTCTAGCGTGCGCTAACCATGAACGATAGCGTGCACTATACTTGAACATTAGCGCGCGCTAGTCAGGCTATACTTAGCCATTTCCAACTCTTCTCGTCTGTATCGACATACTGGATACGTACACTCACATACTGAATACATATACTCAATTCAATAATATTCTCATAAGAGACACAATATCCTCAATTGCAATTGTCGACCAAGTACGACAATATACCGATACTGACATCTCAGTCCTTCATTTATTTTATCTATACTGTACAGATTCCACGCTGTACAATATAATTCGGATAAAATAATATTAAACAACGGTAGTAGAAATTCCGGATATTACATACTACACCACTTAAAATAAGTTTCGTCCTCGAAACTTGCAATCCGTCATAGAGAAAAAAAACAACAAACCGTTCACCCAAAATATTCCGAAACCATCACAACAACGATCAATCATCATCATTTACGAATAACCGAAACAGTATACATACCAATGCGCAAAGTCGACGATCTCCTGAGATACTAGTTAGTGACTTCACTATAAAGCCTCAACACGCTTACAATAATAATTCCATAAGTCCCAACCAAATATATCATCGTCGGATGAACTAATCTATCCGTGTCAAATCTTGTCTGCCTGATCGCACAATCAAGTCCCAATTCTGATACAATCAATAATTCACGATACTGTAACACCCCCGATATATTCAGGAATATTACAGCGCCGTAAATCCTTTACATAAGAATTTACAAGGCTAAATAAAGGAAATGACAATAACAGATACCAGCTTATGAAATTACTGAGGTAAAATACAACCGTCTGGTTCAAAACCGAAATACAAATATCCAATGAAGAGTTATTATTACATCACTAAAATCCAAACATTATAAACGGACGACGTACTCGAGTACTTATTGAAATAACCAACAAATAACAGACAGTAAACCCGGCCGGAACATCACTTTGCACCCTCGTCGTCATGCATCTCCAGTGGTTGTTTCCCCGCTCTCCTGGATCCTGAACAAACACAATGTTCACCCCCGAAGGGGTTAGCACAACGATGCTAGTACAAGTACAATAATCATACAACAGTGATATAATCAACAATTATATCATAACAAGTTTCTCCAACGAGAATATCCACAACACATATCATATCATATCAGTTTCAACATACTGGTGGTATTCCAACGATCCAGCGCACACAGCTATAGATTCCCATGATGATCCCGTCGGACCAACACATGGTGGAACTACCTGTCCAACGATCCAGCGCACACAACTATAGATTCCCATGATGATTCCCGTCAGATCAACACATGGTGGACATATATTCACAACATATTTACACGATACAATTACATCATAATTGTCATAATATAAACAATTCTAATTAGAGTACTTGCCTCGATTAGAAGACAGAACAATGCTTCCACGAAAACGAGACACTCGAAGGTCGCCCCTCTCGATCAATCACGCAATAAGATCGAACCTTAACAAAAGAAAGGATATAGGATTTATCTCACGTCGTACGGATGTTTAACAATTCGATTTACGGCCAAAAGTTCATATGAAATCTGACTGAACTGCTTAGCGCATGCTAAGTACACTGTGTAGCGTGCGTTAAGTCTGCCCGATAGCGCACGCAAACAACAAAGACTAGTGTACGCTAACTATGCATGTTTAGTACTTCACTGCCCAGCCAACTGACTCGTCTGATGGTCTAGCGTACGTTACATACCAAACGTAGCGCACGCTAACTAGTGCTCGATAGCGCACGTTAAACTTCATAGCATAGCGTGCGCTATCTATGCATGGCAGTTTACTGCCGAGCAGTAAACTGTTCTTGCCACGGTCAAAACAATGAACTCTTGCGTAATAATTCATGTTACTTCCATGAATACCATGTTCATACCCTTATGAATGATTCTACGGATAAAGACAACTTCGGATTCAAGGATATGCATACCAATATAAAACCATATTCCATTCCGACTTCAAATCTTCATACGACAATTCGAAAAACTTAACGGTTGATATCAACACCTCTATATCAATCCATATTATCATACTGAAGTTGATAAACGTCCTATATATACTAGATAAATCCTTCCATGATCAAACCTTTAGATTTATCTAATAATAAGGATGTTAACGTCTAGTCCAAGATTACTATGAAATCATCTATTAGATTCGGTTTACCAATGATAGAAGCTTCTCTTCACATATTCAGTGTAATAAGATTCGAATCATGATGATTATAATCAAGGTATTCAAGGCTTATTCATCTCACTATTCCAAACATGATATACTTGGATAATTCATCTATGAAAATCCATATCTTGTTAACATGATCATCCAAAACGTTAGAATCCAACTCTAAGTCTTGAGATAGATTGAACATACCTTAATATGATGAAAATCACTGAACCGCAAGGTAGAATCCAACTCCGGTTGGTTGTATGCCACTCCAAGGTGCTATTCCTCTTCCATGAACATTCCCACGTGATAACCAATGTATAAACACTAACAATGTGTGTTCTAAGTGTATAGAAGTATCACTACAGCTCTCTGAACTCTCAAGGATGGAGAAAGGGCGAAAGAAATGAAAGCCAAAACGGTTGATGTCCCATTTATAATATTCTGCATTATTGACAAGTTAGCGCACGCTACTAAGCATCCCTTAGCGTGCGCTAATAATGGTTGACTTCAGAATTTGTCCGGGTGCATCAGCGGGAATCTTATCCGGACCCATGTCCCGGCTGGCGCATGTGTTAGCCGTCCCGCTCAATAATTGAGTTCTTAGCGCACGTTACTCCTACCTGTATAGCGTGCGCTAATAATGGCCCGATAGCGCGCGTTAAGATACATTCCTAGCGTGCGCTATCACGAGGTTGCTTGAGCAATTTTGCAAGTTTCTATACTTATGTATAATGATATCAATACACGAAATATCATACTCCAATAATCAAAATCACCAATCCGAATAATACATGGTTTGAATACAGATGAAATACACTGTAATAAATCCGGATATTACAGATACATTTGAGAAATATCTGCCCAACACAACGACACAAATCCCGAAACATCGACATGAAATTCGAACGCTCATACGATCATTAACAATGATCAATCAACAAATTAACCGAGAATATCATCAACGTGATAAACTCCAATATGACCAGCCAGAGGTCAAAACACAATCGAAAATATCATTAACATGATAAACTTCAATACTACCAACGAAGGATCAACAAGAACCGAAAATACCATCGCATGGTAAGCTCCAACACGATCAATACAGAGCCACATAAAGCGATATATGAAAGAACAAAATTCTCAAAATGTTAAACAAATCACATACAGTGGATCTTAACGAAACACAACCGATTGGTGAACATACCCCTCGGCATACGAACAACCAATCGCAAATCGATGAACATACCAAATCATACATGGAGTGGGAACGACCACTGGATATCCAAAACAACCAGCATGGGGGTACCATCCCCAAATCTACACTTACAAGGAAACCATTCAAAATCACTATGGTAAAATCGCGCCCATACCAATGTTCGAATCTCTATTCATCGTTCCATACTGACGTCTTATCCAGTTCATGAGTCACACTCAGAACTTCACCATGATATGCATTATGCACTAAATGCGTATGTATATCGATCATATTTTCAAAACCAATTTGAAATCATATATCTCGTCAAGAAGACAAATTTTCGAAAGTTCTTTCAAAAATTCAAAACTCAAAACATAAATTTTGGTAAGATCACGAAATCAATTTTTGAAAAATTAAACCGGCTCGTTGGTGCCAAGTATTCGATAACAATTTCCTTCGAATCTAAATAATTTCGAAGTTTTAAAATGAAAACCATGCAAATGATTGACCACATCCATACTCCTGTATACCAACTCGGCTCGTCATCAATATCCACTGATATTTCATAGGAAAACCACACGATAGAGTTCCAAAATCTCAATATATAAACTCCGACTAAAAACTCCTTTTCCACATATGATTCGCAACGTCAACCATTAATCCATCCTGGAGCACCTCTAATATGCTATGACAAAACATTGAATGACCAACAACTCAATCACAGCGAAAGACTTCCCGAGAAGTTACATTTGAACAAGTAAATCAAAACCGCGACAGGCAGAAACGAAATAGGTAAATGATTGATAAAGTACTTTACAAGTCTCGGGAGTTTTAAGAAAATAAAAAAGCCTTTTTAAAATATTAAGGTCTCAGCCCGAATCCCGTTTCGCATTACAAGAAGTTTATAAAGTAGAAAACCCTTCTGGATCTCAAGTCATGAGTTATAAAACGATTTCAAAATTGATAGGGTTTCGGCCCAAAAATCATTTTCCGTAAAACATCCGTAAAATATTAATTTTGAAAAGTATCATTTTGAAATGCTTCAAACAGTTCATATATCTCAAAATGAACTAACATGACTACATGTTCTCCCGAACAATCCACGATATTTCTCCCAATTGCACAACTCCGTTCCCAAGCTTAACCGACATATCGATTTCCAGAATCATAGTTTCTCAAATTATCAATCCTGTCCCAACTCCATCACCTCATACTGTGAAGCATAATATCTTTCTGAATCTCAAACCATATCAACTTAGAACGGCAATAAATCTCATTGCAATTCAAAAATCCAAATACTTACAGATCGTGAAGCCGACGATTCCCCGTGATATTGGCACATGTCTCGACTCAAGGAAATACTCGACACATATATTTTCAAAACACGTGTTTTATAAACTCAGTTCAACTAGAGAACACAATACATCTCTATCCGGAGAAACACGTTAATACCATTTGGATAAGTTTATAACAAGCCCAGTTCTACACTGGCAAATCGCATAACACACAAGCCCGAGTGAACAACAAAAAAAACTCACGGCTCCAATATTTTTCAATCGACAACTCGAATGATGCAACAAAAAGACGACCCAACTCGACCCGAATGCCTAGGTTTTCTCAACCTAAGCTCCGATACCATATTCTGTAACACCCCCAGATCCGACAGGGAATATTACAGCGCCGTAGGCCCTGAGATGGAACCCACAAGGCTGAAGGAAATTTTCGCAAACATTTATTAATACCCAAGAGGCTAACGACGGTACTGTCTTTTAAAAAGATTTGAAGACTTAATAAAATCCGGTTAACAAACCGTCGTAAAATCTCATTTGAAACCACAAGGCCCGAAATGCCAAAACTCAACAGTTTAAAAACATACATTAAGCTATTGCTTACACATACCGATAGAATAGATTTAGAAAACGATTGCCAAAGTGACCTAAGTTACCAGATACCAAAGGCCATTCAAAAATACTCACGCAGCGGAAAAAGACAAACAATTTAAAATACTCTAGCAGCGGAAATACAATAACTGATCAGAAACTCAATACACAAATACATGTCCTAGCCAGTATCCTTCGGGAAGCTCATCTCTTCACGACCGCTACAAGCTTGATAATCCAAGAACCTAAAAAGAAAGCCCACGACGGGGTCAGCCATAATATCCAACAATGATAACTATCACATCACGTCAATAATTACATACCAATGGAAATACTAAGTAAGAGTACGACCAATGTAATCTTACCGCCATAACTTTACCAACTCGTGATAATAATCACCAAAGTTCACATCTCGTATCCTTTCAACAACACAATAAGCTCATGCCGAAATATTTGTATTGTATCTCAACAATACCCTAAGTTCTCAAAACATTATCATACCTCGCGATACGGAAATTATACCAACTCTGGCTAATTCAATCCATCGGATAACGTCGACAATTCCAATACGATAATCGATTGTCCATCAAATACAAGTATCAAGGAAATACGGAACATACCTCAAGATACGAAATACCATTACCATCACGTTAGTCTAATCCGAGATCAGATCAACACAACATACGGATATGGACCTAACACAAGACCTACAAATGCATACTCATATGACAACGTCAATATGATCACAACAATAACGACAATGTATACTTATGGCAAACCCATAATATACATATGCACAACAACAATACATATGGTAATCCAATGATCCAGCGCACACAGCTATAGATTCCCATGATGATCTCGTTGGACCAACGCATGGTGGCATTACCTGTCCAGCGATCCAGCGCACACAGCTATAGATTCCCATGATGATCCCGTCGTACCAACACATGGTGGACATATGACAACAATGCACAACTGCACAAAACAATAGTGCACAATACACGACAACAACAATGCACAAATGCATGACAACGACGATACACGAATGTATCACGACATGGTCGAAACAATTGATAAAAATGATTAGAGTACTTGCCCCGAGTCCTTCGAGAACAATCTCAATGTCTGAACCATCACGAACCATTATCCTCAATACTCGACGGTCCAAAGTATCATGGATTGCAGATAATTCATATCTTCGTCTTTATCACAATATATCCTCGATATACAAGTATACCAATAACAAAAGTAAATCATATACATTATGATTTAGATTCCCAAGACTCGAATACGATTTATAATCCCAAATCTCCTGTGATTACGATTATAAACATTGCTATACGAATTATAAACAAATGAAACGGAAACCATTCATTAAATATTATAAACTGAGCAAGTAATAACTTACCTCCATACCGATACGACGATGATGAAGCCGTCACTAATCTCATTGTCTTCGTCTACTAGCTCCTCGGCCCTGACCAACGCCATTCACGAACATACTCGAACACGACCGCAACATACGGTCATAATCACCGATCAATAATCTCAACCTATTGAACAAATCAATTAACACATATCCGATAATAATCAACAACCGCTCAAACCAAATCACAAACCCAACGGCTTGACAATATTTCGATTAAACACTAGTCGGATCAATCCAACTCAAACCAGAATGAATTCAGGACAACAACATGAAAATACTGCACTTTCTGCCTTCTTAGCGCACGTTAATCACTTAACGTAGCGTGCGCTAAGTTGCTCCCGTTAGCGCGCATTAGGCAGTAAGCTTAGCGTGCGCTAATGCTGTACAGTTGCATGTATTTCGGATACTGATCGACATATGACGATTATCAAGAACACTAAGTGATCCAAAACCATGTTCATAGCTATCAAAACACGAAATCCAATATCCTTTAACATATAGGTAATCATCCGACTCTCAATGCAAGTCATATATTCATATTTCATCTTCCTTAATACCAACAACCTAAACACCAAGAACTCATAATCATGCCATGTTCACCATCATATGAAGAAACCAACAACAACAACATCAAAGATCCGAATTGAAGGAAGACATTAGCCAACATATCTCTTTGAAGATAAACAACACATCCGAAACCATCCAAATCATATCAATATCTTCATATCAACAATAACATCATCATAATCCGGTAATCCAACTCATAATCATGCCTATCAACTTGTTTATATGATAATCATCAGATCAAGAACATCATATACAATACAAAACGAAATCTCAAAGTGAAGAGTAATTACCTTTTTGAAGGAATGGATTGATTTCCAAGGTTGAATCCATTTCCGAGAATCACCAATGATTTCAAGCTTCAAATGTTGTTATGGATGATTAACTCCACCTTAATCCAGTGTTTGGAACCTCAAATATCTCCCAGAGCTCTCTCTATCGAGTGAAAGGAAATAAGTGGACGAAATGCTTCATAACACCCTCCTGTCCCTTTTATAAAGTGTATTACTAGCGTGCGCTAAACCTTATGTTTAGCGTGCGCTACGGCCTTAGCGTGCGCTAACCGACTTTTGTTAGTGTGCGCTATCGCAATCCAGAGGCCACTGTGTGGCTTCATACATGCGCTTACGTACATATTGCCCATGCATTAGCGTACGTAATTTACGTTCTCTAGCGTACGCAAGTGTCCAACCTTAGCGTGCGCTACTCATAGTTGACTCGTTTGTCTGTATGCTTCCGAAGACTGGTCCACACGCCGAAAGTGCTGACGAGGATAAGATTCCTTTCTGTCCGATATACAGTTAGCGTGCGCTAATCAACATGCATTAGCGTGCGCTAACACTACATTACAACGTCCGTTGACTTATCAAAACGTGCGCCGAAAGTGTCCTGGTCCACACGTAGATTCCTTCCGATCTGACTGCATTAGCGTGCGCTACATTCTGCCTCTAGCGTGCGCTACCCTTGAACGATAGCGTGCACTATACTTGAACATTAGCGCGCGCTAGTCAGGCTATACTTAGCCATTTCCAACTCTTCTCGTCTGTCTCGACATACTGGATACGTACACTCACATACTGAATACATATACTCAATTCAATAATATTCTCATAAGATACACAATATCCTCAATTGAAATTGTCGACCAAGTATGACAATTATACCGATACTGACATCTCAGTCCTTCATTTATTTTATCTATACTGTACAGATTCCACGCTATACAATATAATTCGGATAAAATAATATTAAACAATGGTAGTAGAAATTCCGGATATTACAAGATGACCCTCTGATGATTCGGTTACATGATGAAGTGAGCAAGGGTAAGGCCCCAAGATTTGTGATTCATGATGATGGAGTTTTGATATTCCAGAGTCGACTTTGTTTTCCCGATGTTGATAATTTGAAGTAGACAATCATGAAGGAAGCTAACGGTACACCCTATTCTATTCACCCGGGCACCAGTAAGATGTATAAGGATTTGAAGCAGAATTTTTGGTTGGGTAACATGAAGAAAGATGTGGCGGAATATGTCTCAAAGTGTTTAACTTGTCAGCAGGTTAAGATCGAACATCAACGACCCGTCGGGATGTTGAAGCCACTTTCGATTCCTGAATGTAAGTGGGAAGATAAATCGATGGAATTTATCACTAATATTCTGATGACCAGAACAGGGATGAACATGATTTGGGTAATAGTTGATCGCCTAACCAAGTTGGCTCATTTTCTGGGCATCAAGGATACTTGGGGACCAGAGAGGTTGGCACGAGTGTTTATTGTGGAGATAGTCCAATTGCATGGTACGCCGAAGACCATTATTTCTGACCGAGACGGTCACTTCGTGTCACATTTTTGGAAAGCGGTTCATAGAGCCTTGGGAACCGAGCTAAACTTTAGCACATCTTATCATCCTCAGACTGATGGACAATCCGAGATGACTATTAAAATAGTGGAAGACATGCTGAGAGCTTGTGCCCTAGATTGGTCAACTGAGTGGGAAGTTCATCTACCGTTGATTGAATTCACTTACAACAATAGTTGGTATGCTTCCATTAAGATGGCACCTTTTGAAGCGTTATACGGGAAGAGATGTAGATCACCCCCATGTTGGGATGATTCATCAGACTTGATCGGGATGGAACCGGAGTTGATAGTACAGACTCAAGAGAAGGTAGCTTTGATTCGTGAAAGGCTGTTGACTGCCAAGAGTCGTCAGAAATCTTATGGAGACGTGCGCCGTCGCCCGTTAGAATTTGGAATTGGGGACCACGTGCTTTTAAAGGTTTCTCCTACTCGGGGAATTTTTTGTTTTGGGAAGAAAGGAAAGCTGAGTCCAAGATATATCGGACCATTAGAGATTCTTGAGAGAGTCGGGGAGTTGGCGTACAGGTTGGCCTTACCGCCGTCGCTGAGTCATGTTCATAATGTGTTTCACGTGTCTCAGTTACGGAAGTACATCACAGACCCCAGTCACATAATTGATTTCAGCGAGATCGAAGTCGCTAAGGATGGCACGTTCGAAGAGAAACCAATCAAGATACTCGAGAGTCGAGTCAAACAATTGAGGAATAAACCAATCACCTTGGTTAAAGTTTAATGGTCGTGACACGGAGTTGAAGAAGCCACTCGGGAGATAGAGAACAATATGAGGTCTAGATACCCAGAATTATTTTCATCTTAAGTTTCGGGACGAAACTCCTTTTTAGAGGGAGAGTATGAAATATCCGGATAATTGTTGAGTATTTTCATCTGTATTTGAACCTTGTAATATTCAACTTTGTGGTATCTATAATCGAAGTGTGATTTTTCCCGTATTCGTATTCCAAATAGTCATGGTCATATTAGGAATATTTTTGCAAATTCATGCATGCAGCTACGTCATAACGTACGCTAACAGGTGAGCTTAATGTACGTTATGAACGAAGGATAATTTACGCTATGGACGAAGCATATCGTACGTAACAGGCAGTCTGGCAGATAAGGTTTGTCGGCATATGGGCCAGCTCGAGAAGGGGTCCGGATAAGATAAGATAAGATTCCCACGTGCGCATAACGTACGTTAAGGGACCAAGATAGCGTGCGCTACAAATAGCTCATTACGTACGTAAAAGTTTGAGGTTAACGTACGTTAAGGAGGTCAGAAAATGAGATAGTAGCTACTGTCGGACGTTAACGTACACAAAGGATCTCAGATAGCGTACGCTAAGACTATAACGTATGTAATATCCTGAGGTTAAGGTACGTAAAGGTCTGAGTTTTATAAATAGGACATTACCCCATCTCATTTCCAACCCTTTGTTCTTCTCGTTTCTTCCGTCTGCTTCACGTTTTGAGAGCTTACCCAGCCTATAACTTCATATATCATCCACTTCAATCGGTTTTGGAGAACATTAACATCTTGGATTGGTGTTCAAGCTTCCGGAGTCAAGTTCTACTGATCGTTTTCATCTTTATTCTTCGTATAAGGTATGTTACGATCATCTCAGCCCATATCTCATTTAAAAAAGATTGTTCTCGACATGTTGATGATGTTATAAGGAATTATGAATCAATGCTTGAACTAGATGTCATGATATTGGAAGATTATGATGACTAAACTTAGGTTTTCCATGTCAAAGATAATGATACGGTTAACTGAGATTTACATTGAATACTAAAATGAAATTTTCAGAAACATTCATGTCTTATAAAAACTTATCTGGTTTAATCGACCTCCTTGTGGCAATAGTTGGAATTAGTAAAATTATGCCGGTAACAATCGTATTAATGTAGAACCTTGGTAGAACGAACTACCCTGTGGATAAATGGAATACTTGGTGGTAAACTAAACTCAGAACACTGTTGTATATGTCTTACTTTGGAGGGATGTCATAGAACTCATTCACCACAAATCATACCTTTGATACGAATCGTATGAATGGCTGAACCATGAGTAAAGATTGAAGTATGAAATTAAAATGGTTTGATGAATATCTTTGAAATCGTAGACACCAGCATTGTTCCTCAATGTGTTCGTAAGTATAACATACATTAAGTATCATGCTTTACATACGTTATAGCATCAGGTGAGACAGTCGTCTGATCAGAGAACTTTGTCAAATTCAAGCTTAGCATACGTTAGGCATATGAGCTTATGTACGTTAAGGCACAGATTTAACGTATGTTACGTTGAGTATATAGTGTCCGTTATGAAGAGAATCGGACAGGATCCGAAGTGTCGGAAACTTTCGGCCATAGTTTAGGATGTTAGATTTTCGTACGATCATATGATGTAAGATGAACTCTATATTATTTCTTTTGTTTAAAGGTCCGAGCTTTGCAAAGTGATTGATCGAAGGGTCGACCTTCGAGTATATTGACATCCGTCGAAGTATTATCCTTGTCGTAAATTTAAGGCAAGTACCTTAATTACATTTATTCATATTGATGTTGGTTATGTTGATTGTTGTATTGTGTATATGTGTTGCGATTGTTTGTCCACCATGCATTGGTCCAACGGGATCATCATGGAAATATATAGCTGTGTGCGCTGGATCGTTGGACAGGTATTTCCACCATGCGTTGGACCGATGGGATCATCATGGGAATCTATAGATGTATGCGCTGGATCTTTGGAATACCACGAGTATGTTTAGATTGATATGATATGTTGTATATTATTACTTGTTCTCGTTGGAGAGACTTGTCGTGATTATTGTCGATGTTATTGGCATTATTATTCAGGGATTGTTGAATAAATAATTGTTGTATAATTATCATACTTGTACTAGCATCGTTGTGCTAACCCCTTCGGGGGTGAACATTTGTTTATGTTCAAGATCCAGGAGAGCGGGAAAACAACCACTAGAGATACACGACGACGAGGGTGCAGAGTGATGTTATGGCCGGATTATTTTGTCATATGTTTGTGTTCTTTTAATAAAGTACTCGAGTATGTTGTCGTTTGTGATGTTGGATTTGTTCATGTATTAATATTCACCGTTTGACGTTTGTCATTCAGTACTGTTTTCATACTCGTATTGTATTTTACTTCCGCTGCCGTAGTTTGTTGGTATTTGTATAGTCTTTTCGTTTCCTCAGCCTTATAAATTCTTACGTAAAGGATTTACGGCGCTGTAATATTCCTAAATATATCGGGGGTGTTGGAATATTCTATTTCATATAATCATAAATTAGTTTTGATAATGAGTTGATGTTGATGCTAATGATGAGTTGATGATGTTATCGATCAAAGAAAACAACAATGGAACAAAGCAAAACAACAAAGAAGTCAAAGACGCTCGAAACGGACAGAAAAGCAAGCAAGTGATGATTAACGAAGATAACGTACGCTATATCAAATGTATAATGTGCGTAATAGATAGTCACCTGAAGACTCACATGAAATGTCACCTGATGATTTAATATACGCAACCGAAACAAGATAACGTATGTAATCAGAAGAAGTTAACGTAAGTAACACGGTGTTGTTAACGTACGTAATGCAGTTTGAATATGAATTCAAATATTGGAATCGTTAAACGGATAGATGACGTCATGGAGTAGGTCAGCATGCAACGGATATTTTGACTGAAGATAATGTACGTAAAGAGTATAATGATAATGTACGTAAAGAAGACCATAGAAGCTACTGGACTAATTTACATGGAGCACACAACATACGTAACGAGGAAATGTTAACGTACGTAATACGGCTAACGTACGTAATGTACTATAGATAACGTACGTAATACAGGGTGCAGAAGCTAATGGCTAGTTGAGGATTTATGCCTATAAATACCAAGGCATATGGTATTATTCATAACAACAAATCTGAGAAAATCATACGTTTGATATCATTGTATACACTATTGTTGTTGTATTTTTGCTTAATTGATAAGTGTTTGAGTGTTCGTACAAGAAAACATACACAAGAGAAAAGATACGGATTATAGATTGATTCGGTGTTATTAAGATCGTTGATCCGGCATTATTAGAATTATATCTGAATCCAAGAGAGGTTTGTCTAGTACCAATAGAAAGCTATATAGGTTGCTTCCTTGTCCAATAGAAAGGGAAAACGGTTTATCTTGGACCGACATAAATACAAGAGTGTAACGGTTTACCTCGAACTGATAGAAGAAGAGATTGTAATGGTTTACCTCGGACCGATAGAAGACAATGCGGAAAAGGTTGATCTTGAGCCTAAAGAAAAAGATACAGAGAGAGGACGTAGGAACGTTTGGCCGAACCTCTATAAATCTTGTGTCATTTACTTTTCGCAGGTTAATTACGCTTCCGCATCACAAAAAAGTTTGAAAACTCTACTCCGCAATATTATCCACCATTCTAAGTGGGGTGCCAATTTTCCCAACAATTGGTATCGGAGCAGTTTCTCTTGAAAGTGGCTTAACATCCGAGGAGAAGAAGATCCTATGGCATTTCAGTTTGCCCCAGTCGAAGGTCTTGCCTTAAATCGACCTCCATTTTTCGATGGATCTAATTTCATGACGTGGAAGAAGAAAATGTCTATTTTCATCTGAGCCTACGACATCGAGCTTTAGAAAGTTATTTGCCTAGGTCCGAAAATTCCTACAAAACTGGACGGCTCTCTAAAATGCTTCGAGGATTATAATGATGAGGATTGAAAAAATGGCCACTATAATTGCAAAGCAACGCAATTATTATAATGTGCTTTAAATGGAAGAACACAACCGGATATCCTCGTGCGAAAGTGCCAAAGAAATTTAGAAAATGCTTAAGGTGACTCATGAAGGAATGACACAAGTAAAGGAGATGAAAATAAATATGCTCCTCCATGAATACGAGCTATTTATGATGAAAAGTGACGAGTCCATAACAACATTGCTCGATCGATTTTCGGTCATTACTAATGGACTAGCTAGTTTTGGGAAACGATTAACAAGCAGTGAAAAAGTAAAGAAAATCCTATGATCACTACATATTGAATGGGACGGGACGGTTACGGCTATAATGGAATCAAAGGATCTCAATAATCTTGATTTTAGCGCCCTCGTCGGATCGCTAATAAACTACGAGATATTTCTTAAATCTCGAAATCCCAAACCGAAACCGAAGGAAAGAACCATAGATTTGAAAGCTAAGATGTCAAAGAAAGAAGAAATCCCGGTAGATGAAGACGATGAAGAATCGGCATATTATGCCAAGAATATAAATAAGTTTCAAAACTTATTAAACCGGAGAAGGAAGGACATCAAGACGAGTGAATCAAAGAAATTCGGCAATAATTGTCGAAACTGTGGTAAACCAGGACACTTTGTAAAAAATTGCCGAGGCACGACTTCCAAGAAGGAAGTTCTCGTAGCAACATGGAGTGACGAAGAGGATGACGATGAATGTACTCAAAATAACCTCGCACTCATGGCAAGGAGTTCATTCGACGAAAGCGACGTCAAAAGCCAGGATAGTACCTCGTCTCACGACGAATTATCTGAAGCATTTAAATTTTTACATACCGATTTTCAAAATGCTTTAATCGATAATAAATCCCTCAAATAGAAAACCAAAATGTTGGAAATCGAAATTTCTAAATTAAATGAAAAAGGGAAATTTACTGAAACCGATCATTCTAAATATCTTGAAAATGAAAATAAATTAAAGGATTATCTTCTGAAAGTTCAAAAGAACTTAAGATTTTAACGAACAAATTTTCTTGCGAAATGACAAATTTGAACAAATGCTTTCCGTTCAAAATTTTTTATTAAATAAACAGGGGTTAGGATTCAAACCGAATAATAAAACTGAATCATTAAATTTTAAAATACCCCGTTGTGAGAAATGTTTAAAACATGGGCATCATATTTCGATTTGCAAACGCCCAAGATGGACGATAAAAATTAAGAAAATTTGGATTCCTAAAGGAACCACTATACCGAATATCATCTATGTTCAAAAGAAAAACCAACTATCGGTTGGATCCCCAAAAATCAAAATTACTATATTTCCATCAATTGGTATTTTGATAATTTATATTTTTAGCATTTGGTATTTAACTCAGGGGGAGTTACTATTTTTATAAAATGGGGAAATCTATTTTTCAGTGGGAGTTTTATCCATAATTTGTCATATTTAATATATTAATTCTTTTTATTTATTTACTATGCACTTTTTTATTATGACAAAAAGGGGGAGATAAAGTCGAGAAAATGATGGGAGAAGGAGAATATGAATCATGGAAGAATGACGAGAAAAAAAATCCCGATCATGAAAGGGGGAGAAAAGAAAGTCGAAATTAAAATAAGAAGTTGAAAAAGAAAAAAATGAGGAGTCGGGAAGGAGAAAAGAAAAGATAGGGAGATGAAAACTAACAAAACGTACAAAGCCGAAAACTTTGATCTGTAATTGTTTTAATTTTGAAGGTATAAATCCCATCAAAAAGTTGTTTTTTGTCATCATCAAAAAGGGGGAGATTGTTGGAATGTTCTATTTCATATAATCATAAATTGGTTTTGATGATGAGTTGATATTGATGCTAATGATGAGTTGATGATGCTATCAATCAAAGAAAACAACAATGGAACAAAGCAAAACAACAAATAAGTCGAAGACGCTCGAAACGGACAGAAAAACAAGCAAGTGATGATTAACGAAGATAACGTACTCTATCTCAAATGTATAAAGTACATAATAGATAGTCACCTGAAGACTCACCTGAAATGTCACCTGATGATTTAACGTACACGACCGAAACAAGATAACGTACGCAATCCGAATAAGTTAACGTACGTAACACATTGTTGTTAATGTACGTGATGCAGTTTGAATATGAATTCAACTATTGGAATCGTTGAACGGGCAGATGACGTCATGGAGTAGGTCAGCATGCAACGGATATTTTGACTGAAGATAACATACGTAAAGAGTATCATGATAACGTACGTAAAGAAGACCACATAAGCTACTGGACTAATTTACATGGAGCATAACGTA
Organism: Orobanche coerulescens; assembly: GCA_033398695.1. Classification (NCBI taxonomy): domain Eukaryota; kingdom Viridiplantae; phylum Streptophyta; class Magnoliopsida; order Lamiales; family Orobanchaceae; genus Orobanche; species Orobanche coerulescens. The sequence continues at coordinate 197,576,650 of CM065801.1, read as the reverse complement.
CGTAACGAGGAAACCTTAACGTACGTCATACGGCTAACGTACGTAATGTACTACAGATAACGTATGTAATACAGTGTGCAGAAGCTAATGGCTAGTTGAGGATTTATACCTATAAATACCAAGGCATATGGTATTATTCATAACAACAACTCCGAGAAAATCATATATACATTTGATATCATTGTATACACTATTGTTGTTGTATTTATGCTTAATTGATAAGTGTTTGAGTGTTCATATACGAAAACATACACGAGAGGAAAGATACAGATTCTATATTGATTCAGTGTTATTAGGATCGTTGATCCGGCATTATTAGAATCATATCTAAATCCAAGAGAGGTTTGTCTAGTACCAATAGAAAGCTAGATAGGTTGCTTTCTTGTCCAATAGAAAAGGAAAACGGTTTATCTTGGACCGACATAAAGACAAGAGTGTAACGGTTTACCTCGGACCGATAGAAGATGAGATTGTAACAGTTTACCTCGGGCCGATAGAAGACAAGGTGGAAAAAGTTGATCTTGAGCCTATAGAAAAAGATACGGAGAGAGGACGTAGGCACGTTTGGCCTAACCTCTATAAATCTTGTGTCATTTACTTTTCGCAGTTAAGTATGCATCCGCAATGCAAAAGAGTCTTAAAACTCTACTCCGTGATATTATCCACCATTCTAAGTAGGGCGCCAATTTTCCCAACATTTTCCCCATGCTTGGAGTCGCCAGGCGGAGACGCTACTCCTAAATCTAGCGGACTTTACCTCAACCTCGGATACTCTCGTGATTGACTTTGTGGAGCTTTTAGCCGAGCCATATCGAATGTGGCTTCGTGAACCCTGTGGTCTGGATGAAAATCCCGACAGTGATGAAGATGTGGAAGAAGATCCAAGCGAAGATGCCAGCGTGGCTTTGGCATCTATGGCATGAATTGGAACTTAGTGATAATTTATATTGGAGATTAAGTTATGACTATTTAGCATCTAATTATCCTGAAGTTGGCATCCAGTGTTTAATAATCTTATTTTCTGAGTGCAATAATGTACTTTTATTTTCTGCTTGAAATAATCATACACTTAATAGTGGGGGCTCTATTTTACATATATTTATTTTCTTTCCAGTCATGAGTATGACCTATATCCATAAAATTTTGTAATAATATCTTGACGTAGAATCTTACCAGCAATTAAACTTTTGAACATTAGGATAATATTTCTAAGGTGGGCACACACTCGGAGAGAACGTAATGAAGGTGCTAGGAATGCAGAGCGAAAAGAGCAAGAAAACAATGCTGAGGCACCTACTAGAAACCAGTACCAAGTTGTAATATCCTGATTTCTACTATGACTGTTTAATGTTATTTTATCCGAATTATATTGTACAATGTGGGATTTGTACAGTATGGATAAAATAATTGAAGGATTGAGACATCGGTATTGGTATAATTGTCGGACTTGGTCGACAATTGCATTTGAGTATATTGTGTATCATATGAGAATGTTATTGGGAGTATATTTATTTAGTATGTCGTATGTTCGTATTCTGTATGTCGAGACGTTGGACAAGAATAGCTGTAAATGGTCAAGTACATCCACGTTAGCGCACGCTGATAAGTGTCAGTTTTGTACACTTATCCATGGTTTATATCGATAAAATTCACCCATAATTGAGCTAGTCTACTCGTTTTTTGCTTTTAATTAATTAGTTTTTAATAATTTTATTTTTATCGGATGATGATCGGATTAAATAACTGATTTACTCAAGAAATAACATGTTTATTAAATATTCTCTTTGTTGAATTTTGATATATTCATGTTGTAGGGCTTTTCGAGACGAATTCGGCAGTCTTTCCGGATTCAAAATCAGAGTTATATATCAAAAGTTATCATCCGAAGAAGATTTGGGGCAAAAACGCAAAGTCTGAGAAATTCTGGGCTGAAAACGTAACTCTCAAAGCGACCAGTGAACTACTTGACGAAGCCAAGTTACGGCCGTAACTACAGAATGTTACGGCCGTAAGTCATCCAAGTTACGGTCGTAACTCCTTAATGTTACGGCCGTAACTCTTGACAGATTGTTATGATTTGTCTAATTTTTTATATTTTTGTGTATTATTGAGGGGATGGCTGGCATTGATCCGATCTATTGTAATAATGCTGGAGTTTTGGAGCTATTAGATGACTTTAGGTGTATAAATAGACCCCTTAGATCCTTCTTCATTCATCATTCATCATATAATTTTTCACTTTTTGTAAACTTTTCTTTTTGTGTGAAGAACACACTTGTGTTCTTGAGTGATTTGCTTGAGTGTGGTATAGCATATGTTGTTCAGAGAGTTTATTGCTTCTTTCTCCTTTATCTACTAAGGGAGTAAGGATCTATTCTTTCTCTTGATTCAACTAATAATGACCACCAAAGCTTGTATTATGTATAATAAACCCTTCATGGGCTAAGTTACCTTTAGTTGGGATTATAAACAAGGTTAGTCATGTTATTTATGTTTGTATAAAAGATCTATTGTGAATTACTTATTATTGTGTGTGATTTTCATTGTTTTAACAATCTTTATTTATTTGGCCAATAAATGACGATATTTATGGTCTTCATATGTTTCGAAAGAAAATATGTTTGATTAGATCAAATGATCTTCACTCTAAGTTGTTCTAGGGGATAGAAATATACCTCTAGACCTTAGATGATTCTTTGAGTTATTTTCATAAATCCTAATGCTATGTATTGAAGCCAATCAACATAGAAATATAGTGGATTGATTCAATATATAAGGGGCGTTTTATAGTTCGAAAGAGAAACCGTCTTTTCAAGGAAAATCAAATCTACACAACATAATAAGTAAATTCATCTTATGATCTCCTATACATCTTCTATAACTAATGACGAACTAAGTTTGTAATCCCAACTATTTCATTTTATCGTTAATCAATCTATTATTATTGCTATCTTGTTATTTCCTTATAATATTAAAACTAATATTGCATTTTCTTTGCAATTATTAAACCAAACTTTTTAATTGTGTGTTTCACTTATCTTAGTATCTATAAAAATAGACTAATAGTGTATAATTCAAATTATAACAAAACTTTCTTGTGGGATCGATAAATCGGACTCAAAAAGTCCACTTTACTACTTGATACGATATCGTGCACTTGCGATAGTTACACTAAGAACGTGTCAAGTTTTTGGCGCCGTTGCCGGGGAAGTATAAGTTTTATTTTGAAATCTTACATTGTAAACTATTGTTATAGATACAATTTTCTCGACATTGTAACTTAGTACTCAATTGTGTTTGTCCGGTCAAGTGGCGGATAACGGTACTCCGTGACTATTAAAGTCGGATTTTTCAGTTTCCCACATCAACTGATATTTGTAGATATTTCCTCCATTTATTTTCATTTTTATTTTTTTTTATAATGGAAGAAACATTGTATAAAATTGAAAAAAGATTTCTCTTTCTAAGCAAAAATGCAATTTTAAAAATTTACAAGGCAAGGCTTGAAAGGATGAGGTTGCTTATGAATAAAAGCATACCTTTTGACATAAGATTCATAATTGAAGCCAAAGTAAGAATAGAGGGTGAATTCACAGAAACACCGACTAGATTTTTACCAGGGCTTGGAAAAAGTTCATATGCGAAGAAACGACGAGCAAAGATGATAGCCGTTTGTTATAAATGTGCTAGATGGAACTGTAATTTAAAATGTCGATCTTTAGGAATTCCATCTACAAACAGAGAAGATAAAATTCAGTTCATTAAGGATGGTCTGAATAAAGAGAATTTAGATAATATCGAAATTTCTCTTGACACGCATCCTAGTGGACTTGTACATTACGGAATTCGATGTTTGTGGAATAAATTCAAACCAGAATATGAACAACGTCTTGGGAATCTGACGTTAAAAGACCCTGTTTGCCAATTTGTAAGAAAATTGGATGGGAAGCTTCTCCCCGACTCATAGAAGGCGTTTAGGCCGTTTCTGAGCGTAAAATCAGAGGAAGATGTGAGCCACAATCACAACTACTGTATATACGCGTAAGTATCTTTTATTTTTGTCGTGTGGTGAGATTTTCTGAATAAAAAAATGTGATATGCGATAAATGCTTTCATAATTCTATTGAGTAGTTGAAGCGCAATCAACGCAATCACAAACTTGTTAAACAATTTTTACCTTCTTTTTCTTCTATAAATAAACATTGTGCTTGTTTCTTTTATTCATCCCTCAAACTTGCACTTTTCTCTGTTTCTCTCTAAATAATTTCTTTTCAAAAATGGAGTCATCATCTTCAACAAAAAAAATTAGCATAGTCTGCATTTTTGGTGGAGCTAGTTATGGAAAAGAGGCATGCTTTGCTGAAGCTGTAATATCCGCAATTTTCGATTTTCGGTAATTTCTTTTTTTCAGTGGAAGTCCGTTTTGACGACTCGCTCGTGACCGTTTCGTCATTCTGAGAATGATTAATTCTGCACTTTTTGACATCCGAGTTCGTTTCGGTGTCGTTTTGTTGAGTTCCGTGCTTTTTAGCGACTTTTCCGCGCTTGAGTTCGATTCTTGAGACCCTCGTTCGAAACTGATGTTTTGAGTTTCCCGTAAGTCCGTTTAACTTTGTTAGACGTGTTGTGAACTTCGGTTTGGTTATTCGATCAAGTATCGTGATTTTCGGGCGTTTTGGGCCATTTTGTAATTTACTGAAAGTTACGGGTATCCGTATCTGTAATTGTTGTCTCGACCCGTTTCTTGGTCGCGTATGACTAATTATGGTATTATGTTTTCATTCCGGGTCGTTGATGTTGTCCGCGAACTTTTCGTCGTGTTCGTTCCGTACGTTTTCGGAAATCGAGTCGTCGAGCCCTGTTGTTCGAGCACTGGCCGGACAGTTGCGGGACTGGCCGGACGATTGCGGGCACCGGCCGGACGGGTGCGGCAAGAACCGGCGTAGCGCACGCTACGGCCGGAAGGCTGCGCGCGCTAACCGGCAGGTGTAGCGCATGCTACCGGCTGGCCTAACGCACGCTAGCGGGTCTGGACAGTGGAGTCCTGGGGGTTCTGGAATCGGTCAGGCTCGGCAGGTAGCGCACGCTACTGTCGGACGCTGCGTACGCTACGGCCGGCAGGTAGCACACGCTACGGCCGGAAGGCTGCGTACGCTACCTGGCCGAGTCAGTAGGGCAGTGAGGCCACTGGATCGCGGCCTGGTCCGATAGCGCACGCTAGCTCGGCAGCCTAGCGCGCGCTAGTCCGGCCCAGTATAAATGTGGCTGAGCAATCACATTTCATTTCGTTTTTCATTTCCTTCCTTCTCCGTCCGCGGCTGGCGATTCATGGGTGATGAAGCCATGTTGTTTAACAACAAATCCATGAAGTTCTTGAGTTCATAACATCAATTAATCGTCCGTTATCATCCTTTGATCCAGCGAATCAAGGTAATCTTCCTTAGAACCCTAATTTCGTGAATTTGGGGATTTTTGCATTTTTGTCCGATTCGTTCCGTGTTGTTGATTAATTCATGATGGGTATGATTAATTTTGATAGTATTCTTGTGTTTAACATCATTTAATCCATTGTTCTTCGTCGAATCGAAGTATATTTCTTGATTTCCTTCGAATTGACTTTTTGGGGGATTTGTCCCCGATCTCGTTTTTCATCCATTTTCGATGGATGGATTATGGTTAAATGATGTTGTTAAACATATTCTATGGATTATATATCCATATTTCAACTTGGAATTCCGTTTTCGGGTTTTGACGGGACGAATCGTGTTCTTGGCCGTTTTGGGGGAAATCCTTGAACCTTCGTCATTTGTTCTTTGAATTCAGCGGCTTTGGGTCGTACTTTGGAATTCATTTTCGTTGTTATTGTTTTCGTTCGTAGTTCATTGTTGTGGATTGTCGTTCGGTGGAGTCGGCGAGTTCGTAGTCGGTTCGTGCCAACCTACTTCGGCCGATTCTCCGCGTTGTGGTTATTCGAGGCAAGTACCTTGCCCATACTTTTCTCGTTTTATGGATATGATGATCAGTGGTCGTCTTGATGTGTTTGTTTGGTTATTTGAAATGAATTTTCAAAAGATTTCGGTTTGGCCTCGTTAAAGGCTCTCTTTCAAAACGAGTGTGTGTTTTGTGAACATTGTGTTTTGGGAATTGATTATGAATTGATTATTTTGAACGTTGAAGGCTTTGATGATATTTCTATTGTTTAAAGTTGTGGAATTGTGTATTCCGTGTTTAATCTTGTTATTGTGTTTTGGAGAGTTGATAATGTTGTCGGATAAATGGCCATCTCTAGTAAGTATTCTTAGCATATTAGTATTGCATGAGTAACGTGTGTGTGTGTATGCTCACTACGGGTTAGATCCGACGGGGTCTCGGTAGGGCTCCACGAAGCTGTGGAACCGCGAGCTTGCTTTTAATCACTGTGGGTTAGATCCGACGTGGTCTCGGTAGGGATCCACGAAGCTGTGGGTCCGCGGTTAATTGTGGTGCATTTTACAATGTGATTTGGATTATTGGCATTTCCGGAAATGAGTGCTTTGGAACTGTGTTTTCATGATTGCATGCATCGACTAAGTGTGTAAGAGGTAAGTGTTCGTTTGGCTTACTTGGCTAGGATGGCACTAGAGTATTTTGTTGTTTGTTTTAAATCCTTTATTTGTGGATTTTGATGTTGGGAGACGAACCTTGTTGTCGTTCTCGTGTACTGTGAGTTGATGATATTTGGGGCTAAAATCCCAACGGTTTTGTAAAGGTCATTTGACGGATTTGGGGCTAAAATCCCAATGGTTTGGTAAAGGTTATTTTATGGAAAGTAAAACCTTTGGGGTGGTGACCCCTTTTGTCTTTTGGTTTTCGAAAAGTAGGATTTGATAATCCTAAATTGTTTTCGATTAAAACTCCCGATGGTATTTCAAATCATTTTATAAATTGTTTCCCTTGATATTTTGATCTTGAAATTTTGGGAAGTATTTACTCAAACTCTTGCCTCGGGAAGTGTTCATCCTGTTGTATTTGAATCTTTGAGGATTCCGAATTATTATCGTTCGTGGAATGTGAATTGTATGGCTCGTATTTGCACTTTGTTCTTGCACTAGCAAAACAGTGGAGTTTTGCTAACGCCCGAGTATTCGGGGGGTGGATGTCTGTTTTTGCATTCAGGTTTTGAAGCATAACACAGGGTCAGCACGAAGGATGATGAAAGATGATCGATACTAATCACATGAGGAACCGTACTTTGTTTATTGGTTCAGTTGTACTCTATTTTTCCGCTGCTATATTTTCCCGTTGTACGGGTGTGGTTGTATTTTGACCCCTGTGTGGGCATGAGTTGTTTTTGAGTTGTATGTATTTATTGAAAGACCAAATCGGTCTACTGAGTCATTTTAGCCTTAAAGGCATGGTTGAGTTGTTAAATGTCGTTACCAGCCTGGTAGATCCTTGAGGAAAGGTTCTACGGCGTGTAATATCCCTGAGCGGATTGGGGGTGTTACATAAATGGTATCAGAGCTTAAGTTGAGGAAACCTAGGCTGTCGGGTCAAGTCGTGTTGTTTGAGTCTTGTTTCGTCGGATTATATCTGACTGAGTCGTGTCGCGACGTGTCGTTTGAGTTTGTTGGTCGTGATTAGTATCGTGGGGCGATCATCATCTTCGTGCGACCTGTGGAAGTAAGTCTCCCTTCTTTGGGTTGTGCCTCGTGTGACGCGAGCTATTTTTTATGATTATTTGTTAAGTAATGGAATCCTTATGTGAATTTTGATTTCACGATATGTATTTAGTCGACTCTCGTATTTGATTTATACGAGGAGTGTCGTCGCTTGTGATGTCTTTTTATTGTTGTTTTTGTCCGTTGTTGATGATTTTCGAATTGATTTGCACATTTTACAAGTTCTATTCTGGGAACTTTGTGCTTATACGCGTTCGACTTATTCACTAGCCAGTGCAGGAGGGTCTTTAGAGGCCTCGAATGGGGTCAGTGGTTTTGTTCTGAATCCTAGGCGGTCTTCGACTGTGGTATTTTATCGTTTATTTCCGTTTAAAGACATGTATGGTCTTGATTTTAAACTTTTTGATGCGTGTGCTAGGAGTTGTTTTAGTGAACGTCGATATGTGTGAGTTTTGGGCATTCTGGCCTATTGGATTTTTGAAAACCTTGAGTATCTTAGAAAAATAAATTTCGAGACATACTTTTCAAATGAGCTATTTTCTTGTGGTACATCCTAGGTGCCACAATATATTTCAAAAATTTTCTACTTCGAGGACCAAAATGCTTTGAGATATTTTCAATGTTTTAGAAACACTTTTATTTAGACCCGAGGGTCGAATATTCTGAAAGTTTTCACTAAGAGAAAGTGTCCTCAATTTTATGAAATGCGAAATGGTTCTCCAAAGTCTCGATAACGATGTTTCACGTTTGTATTTTTTTGAAAGGTGATACTCAAGATCAACCGGTATTCTTCAAATTATTTTCAAAATGAGGTTTTCGTTTTTAAAACCTATCCATTCCCGTTTGAGGGCTGGGTATGTATGTATGATGTTCTCGTTGTCATTTTGATGTTTACTCCCGAGTATGACCGAATTGGCGGTGTGAGCGTTGAGTCGTTTTCCACACATTTGTTGTGTTAGCCTCTGTGAGAGGTGGGATGTTGGTATTGAATATTGTCGTCGCGTAGTGATTTCTGCATTGTTGCGCATGTGCGAGCTGTTAGAGCTTGGTTTGGTATGACCATGTGCGTCGGTGATCGTTCCGTTATGTGTCGGTTGTTTAATGTCTTGTTACCTTGCTCCCGTTTTTGTGAATTTCGTGGACGAGGTCGGAGGTAATGCCCGTACTATTTTGACTTCTGTATTTTCTCTTTCTCCAGTCTATCGGTTCGCTCATGTTCGTTGATACTTTATGAACTTGTTCTGTATTTCGGTTTCATCGTCCGAACGAGCTGTGATCTTGTTGTGGGTCGATCTGGTTATCGATGTGACTTTTTCGGGTTCAGTTCGATTCTTGTGAACCTTGTTTGGGAGTGACATCATCTGGTTCTATTAGTTCTTTTATTCGAAATGGATCGGATTTGGAACTCTTGTGTTTTCGACTCTGTCGACTCATTATGTTCGTTGACATTTCTGAGCTTGTCCTGCCCCTTGTTTTTGTTTATCGAACGAGTGTGGTATCGTTTCGGAATAACTCGTTTGTCGTTGTGACTTTTCAATCGCTATTCCCTTTCCTGTGGATCTTATGGGAATGCATGTCTTGTAGTTCTCACCAGATCATCCTGGGAGTTGTTGTTTGAATTTTATTATCCTTCGTGTTTCGGACATGATTGTTCGATTTTTGTTGTCTCGATCGTTTGTTTGTTCGGTTTTTGTTCTCGTTTCGTGATTGTTGAGCATTCAGGCTCCTTCCTAATTCCCTTAAGTTCGGGAAATTAGTCTCGTTTTTGATCTTCCAACCCTTGGGCGGTGGAATTCCGTATTTGTTCAGCGATTGGCTCGCGTTTTGATCAATGTACCGTTAGGTTGGTCAATCGTATTGATTTTCGTTCGCTGTGTTTTGTGATTGTCGGATAATTGACTTGGCTATATTATCCGTTCGATGATGCTTGTCATTTGTTGGTTTTATGATATCCCTAACGGCGACGTTGTGTTGGTCGTCGTGAAGCGTGTTTTCACACCGTATATTCCGTTGCGCTGTTTGTAACATTTCGCCGTTGGGCGTTAGTTACGCATTCTTGTGTATCTCGTTGAGTTTTTCCTGGCGGAATATTTCTTCTCCCTACTTGTTTTAAGTTTCGGGACGAAACTTCTTTTAAGGAGGGTAGAATGTAATATCCGCAATTTTCGATTTTCGGTAATTTCTTTTTTTCAGCGGAAGTCCGTTTTGAAGACTCGCTCGTGACCGTTTCGTCATTCTGAGAATGATTAATTCTGCACTTTTTGACATCCGAGTTCGTTTCGGTGTCGTTTTGTTGAGTTCCGTGCTTTTTAGCGACTTTTCCGCGCTTGAGTTCGATTCTTGCAAATCTCGTTCGAAACTGATGTTTCGAGTTTCCCGTAAGTCCGTTTAACTTTGTCAGACGTGTTGTAAACTTCGGTTTGGTTATTCGATCACGTATCGTGATTTTCGGGCGTTTTGGGCCATTTTGTAATTTACTGAAAGTTACGGGTATCCGTATCTGTAATTGTTGTCTCGACCCGTTTCTTGGTCGCGTATGACTAATTATGGTATTATGTTTTCATTCCGGGTCGTTGATATTGTCCGCGAACTTTTCGTCGTGTTCGTTCCGTACGTTTTCGGAAATCGAGTCGTCGAGCCCTGTTGTTCGAGCACTGGCCGGACGGTTGCGGGACTGGACGGACGATTGCGCGCACCGGTCAGATGGGTGCGGCAGGAACCGGCGTAGCGCACGCTACGGCCGGAAGGCTGCGCGCGCTAACCGGCAGGTGTAGCGCATGCTAGCTTCTAACGCGCACGCAGCGGGTCCGGGATGGAGTCACAGGGGTTCGGAATCGGTCGGGCTCGGCGGGTAGCGCACGCCATCGCCGGACGCCAGCTGACGCTACGGCCGGTAGGTAGCGCACGCCTTCGGCCGGAAAAGGCTGCACGCTACTGGCCGAGTCGGTGAGGCGGTGAGGCCACTGGATCGCGGCCTGGGCCGATAGCGCACGCTAGCTCGGCAGCCTAGCGCGCGCTAGTCCGGCCCAGTATAAATGTGGCTGAGCAGTCACATTTCATTTCGTTTTTCATTTCCATCCTTCTCCGTCCGCGGCTGGCGATTCATGGGTGATGAAGCCATGTTGTTTAACAACAAATCCATGAAGTTCTTGAGTTCATAACATCAATTAATCGTCTGTTATCATCCTTTGATCCAGCGAATCAAGGTAATCTTCCTTAGAACCCTAATTTCGTAAATTTGGGGATTTCTGCATTTTTGTCCGATTCGTTCCGTATTGTTGATTAATTCATGATGGGTATGATTAATCTTGGTAGTATTCTTGTGTTTAACATCATTTAATCCATTGTTCTTCGTCGAATCGAAGTATATTTCTTGATTTCCTTCGAATTGACTTTTTGGGGGATTTGTCCCCGATCTCGTTTTTCATCCATTTTCGATGGATCGATTATGGTTAAATGATGTTGTTAAACATATTCTATGGATTGTATATCCATATTTCAACTTGGAATTCCGTTTTAGGGTTTTGACGGGACGAATCGTGTTCTTGGCCGTTTTGGGGGAAATCCTTGAACCTTCGTCATTTGTTCTTTGAATTCAGCGGCTTTGGGTCGTACTTTGGAATTCATTTTCGTTGTTATTATTTTCGTTAGTAGTTCATTGTTGTGGATTGTCGTTCGGTGGAGTCGGCGAGTTCGTAGTCGGTTCGTGCCAACCTACTTCGGCCGATTCTCCGCGTTGTGGTTATTCGAGGCAAGTACCTTGCCCATACTTTTCTCGTTTTATGGATATGATGATCGGTGGTCGTCTTGATGTGTTTGTTTGGTTATTTGAAATGAATTTTCAAAAGATTTCAGTTTGGCCTCGTTAAAGGCTCTCTTTCAAAACGAGTGTGTGTTTTGTGAACGTTGTGTTTTGGGAATTGATTATGAATTGATTATTTTGAACGTTGAAGGCTTTGATGATATTCCTATTGTTTAAAGTTATGGAATTGTGTATTCCGTGTTTAATCTTGTTATTGTGTTTTGGAGAGTTGATAATGTTGTCGGATAAATGGCCATCTCTAGTAAGTATTCTTGATGAACTTACATTCTTAGCATATTAGTATTGCATGAGTAACGTGTGTGTGTATGCTCACTACGGGTTAGATCCGACGGGGTCTCGGTAGGGCTCCACGAAGCTGTGGAACCGCGAGCTTGCTTTTAATCACTGTGGGTTAGATCCGACGGGGTCTCGGCAGGGATCCACGAAGCTGTGGGTCCGCGGTTAATTGTGGTGCATTTTACAATGTGATTTGGATTATTGGCATTTCCGGAAATGAGTGCTTTGGAACTGTGTTTTCATGATTGCATGCATCGACTAAGTGTGTAAGAGGTAAGTGTTCGTTTGGCTTACTTGGCTAGGATGGCACTAGAGTATTTTGTTGTTTGTTTTAAATCCTTTATTTGTGGATTTTGATGTTGGGAGACGAACCTTGTTGTCGTTCTCGTGTACTGTGAGTTGATGATATTTGGGGCTAAAATCCCAACGGTTTTGTAAAGGTCATTTGACGGATTTGGGGCTAAAATCCCAATGGTTTGGTAAAGGTTATTTTATGGAAAGTAAAACCTTTGGGGTGGTGACCCCTTTTGTCTTTTGGTTTTCGAAAAGTAGGATTTGATAATCCTAAATTGTTTTCTATTAAAACTCCCGATGGTATTTCAAATCATTTTATAAATTGTTTCCCTTGATATTTTGATCTTGAAATTTTGGGAAGTATTTACTCAAACTCTTGCCTCGGGAAGTGTTCATCCTGTTGTATTTGAATCTTTGAGGATTCCGAATTATTATCGTTCGTGAAATGTGAATTGTATGGCTCGTATTTGCACTTTGTTCTTGCACTAGCAAAATAGTGGAGTTTTGCTAACCCCCGAGTATTCGGGGGGTGGATGTCTGTTTTTGCATTCAGGTTTTGGAGCATAACACAGGGTCGGCACGAAGGATGATGAAAGATGATCGATACTAATCACATGAGGAACCGTACTTTGTTTATTGGTTCTGTTGTACTCTATTTTTCCGCTGCTATATTTTCCCGTTGTACGGGTGTGGTTGTATTTTGACCCCTGTGTGGGCATGAGTTGTATTTGAGTTGCATGTATTTATTGAAAGACCAAATCGGTCTACTGAGTCGTTTTAGCCTTAAAGGCATGGTTGAGTTGTTAAATGTCGTTACCAGCCTGGTAGATCCTTGAGGAAAGGTTCTACGGCGTGTAATAACCCTGAGCGGATTGGGGGTGTTACAGAAGCAGCCCACAACTTGGGAGTACCTTAGGAGAAAAATGCATTCATGTAGTTTACGGAGGAGGAAGTCTAGGATTAATGGGACGAGCTGCTGCTTCTGCCTATATGGAAGGAGTAAGAGTGTTGGGAATAATTCCAAAACCTCTGGCTGAAAGTAAAATCACCGGGTCAACTATTGGAGATGAGTTTAGATCTGTAAATATGCAAGATCGCATAACTCACATGATCGGAAACAGCCTCTCTGTGTTAAGACAGGGGTAAGGTTGCGTACATCCGATCCCCCCTTACCCTGCTTTTTGCGGGAGCCGTTGATGCATTGGGTAATGTTGTAATGTTGTAATGTTGTAATGTAATGCATAACTCACATGATAAATAATTCTGACGCCTTTATCACCCTTCCCGGTGGTTTTGGCACCCTTGAGGAACTTTTTCATGTGGTTACCTGAGCCCAGCTAAATGTTCATCAAAAACCAATAGGTCTGCTTAATGTCAATGGTTTCTTTGATGGTTTACTATCTTTCATCGACTACTCTGCTGAAAAGGGTTTTATTTCAGAGCGTGTTAAACGAATCATAGTCGTTGCAACAACACCAGAAGAACTAATCAAAAAACTCAATGAATTTATTCCTCAACCAGATCCAGCTCTAGCTAAAATTGTCTGGATGGAAGATTTTACCGTGAGAAAACGAAAAGTGGATTCATTCCTCTCCCTTTGATAACCCATATCGGACCTCTTGTATTTTTACTTTCTATCGTGTGTAATAATCGTGCTAAATGGTGGCAGCTTAAGGAGTTTCTTCTTGATCTCTTGACGCGCATCTATTCGCGATTTATGTATTGTTATTTATTTTTTTTTTACTGTAATTTTTTTTATAAAAGCATTGATGTCAGCGTAAGGCGACTCTTCGGACTTTCTTGATGCGCATCTTAAAAATTATGTTATACTTACGAGTATATTTTATTTTCTTTTGTTTTGTGCCTTGTATATTTATTCTCTTGCAGATTCTAAAAGGCGTTAGCTCAAACATCAACTTTCTTAACAGGGAGTATTCTGCTTTTCTGCATTGCTTTTTATTTTATTTTTAAACTGAGGACAGTTTTATTTTCAAGTTTGGGGGTGGCTTGTTTAATTATTTTGGTGTGTTTTGATTGATTTGGTTATTTGCCTTAATTTTTTTTTATTATATATATATATATTTATAGTATTTTGATTTATGAGATTTCCAGATCTGGCCATAACACCAATAAATTAGCTATATACAAGCTTCTAAAATCATTTTAACCGGTAAAAAAATTGTATATTCCAAAATTTTTTGAGCCTTAATCTCTCTTTCCAAGCCTTGTAATTATCATATAAAATCGAGTCATTCGTTACCTTGAGAAAAGAAGAATCAATCGGTTGATGAAAAATAGAATTGAAATTTACTTAATTTGTGGAGTTTTTGATTTTTCATGCTTAAACTAAGAAATGATTTTCTGCAAAAATTCTATTCCCTAAAAAAAGGAGTCATTGGTGAAAAGAGCTACACGTTAGCAAATAACGGTGTGAAAGCTATTACCTAAAAAAAATGACGAAAAGGAGAAGTGTTGAGCAGCAACAGCTGCCTAATTTTGGAGGTCTTAAGTTTCGCGAAAACTAAAGGACTAACCATTGTTGGTGCGTAGCTGCCGTCTCACAGAAAAAATTGGTGAAAAGAGCTACACGTTAGCAAATAACGGTGTGAAAGCTATCACCTTTTAAAAAAAAAAGCTAGGAATTGTGTTGGTGAAAAGAGCTACACGTTAGCAAATAACGGTGTGAAAGCTATCACTAAAAGGGGTGTAGTTTTATGAGCAGATTTGAATTAATTAGCGGCTGAATTTCAATACACTCAATTTCGTGAAAAATCACAATATTTGATGACGCCAATAAAATTCTTCTTCATATTGAGTCGAAAAATAAACGAGTGATCGAGAGCAACCATTAAAGGGAGTCGTGTGTATCACGAGTGGGAAAGAAATAATCAGCCTTTTTGGGGGAAACCTTACATTTTGGAATTACAAAATAAAACCGTGTTTTAACTTCAAAATCATTAGTAGATTTATTTTGAATCTTGATTCATTTCTATCTACTGTATAAAGCTGGTTGTTGTGTATTAATGGCATTTTGATCTCCTTTTCTATTTTTATTCTTAATTTATGTGTGTATTAATTTTTCTTATTTTTATTTTTGGAGCATGAATAATAAATAGTCTTGCTCGGGACTAGCAAGAATTCATGTTTGGGGGTGTGATAAGTGTCAGTTTTGTACACTTATCCATGGTTTGTATCGATAAAATTCACCCATGATTGAGCTAGTCTACTCGTTTTTGGCTTTTAATTATTTTGTTTTTAATAATTTTATTTTTATCGGATGATGATCAGATTAAATAACTGATTTACTCAAGAAATAACATGTTTATTAAATATTCTATTTGTTGAATTTTGATATATTCATGTTGTAGGGCTTTTCGAGACGAATTCGGCAGTCTTTCCGGATTCAAAATCAGAGTTATATATCAAAAGTTACCATCCGAAGAAGATTTGGGGCAAAAACGCAAAGTCTGAGAAATTCTGGGCTGAAAACGTAACTCTCAAAGCAACCAGTGAACAACTTGACGGTTAGTTATGGCCGTAACTACAGAATGTTACGGCCGTAAGTCATCCAAGTTACGACCGTAACTCCTTAATGTTACGGCCGTAACTCTTGACAGATTGTTATTATTTGTCTAATTTTTTATATTTTTGTGTATTATTGAGGGGATGGCTGGCATTGATCCGATCTATTGTAATAATGCTGGAGTTTTGGAGCTATTAGATGACTTTAGGTGTATAAATAGACCTCTTAGATCCTTCATCATTCATCATTCATCATATAATTTTTCACTTTTTGTAAACTTTTCTTTTTGTGTGAAGAACACACTTGTGTTCTTGAGTGATTTGCTTGAGTGTGGTATAGCATATGTTGTTCAGAGAGTTTATTGCTTCTTTATCCTTTATCTACTAAGGGAGTGAGGATCAATTCTTTCTCTTGATTCAACTAATAATGACCACCAAAGCTTGTATTATGTATAATAAACCCTTCATGGGCTAAGTTACCTTTAGTTGGGATTATAAACAAGGTTAGTCATGTTATTTATATTTGTATAAAAGATCTATTGTGAATTACTTATTATTGTGTGTGATTTTCATTGTTTTAAAAAACTTTTTTTGTTTGGCCAATAAATGACGATATTTATGGTCTTCATATGTTTCGAAAGAAAATATGTTTGATTAGATCAAATGATCTTCACTCTAAGTTGTTCTAGGGGATAAAAATATACCTCTAGACCTTAGATGATTCTTTGAGTTATTTTCATAAATCCTAATGCTATGTATTGAAGCCAATCAACATAGAAATATAGTGGATTGATTCAATATGTAAGGGGCGTTTTATAGTTCGAAAGAGAAACCGTCTTTTCAAGGAAAATCGAATCTACACAACATAATAAGTAAATTCATCTTATGATCTCCTATACATCTTCTATAACTAATGACGAACTAAGTTTGTAATCCCAACTATTTCATTTTATCGTTAACCAATCTATTATTATTGCTATCTTGTTATTTCCTTATAATATTAAAACTAATATTGCATTTTCTTTGCAATTATTAAACCAAACTTTTTAATTGTGTGTTTCACTTATCTTAGTATCTATAAAAATAGACTAATAGTGTTGTTAGGAAAAACAAACACCCTGTATCGATTCAGCCGGGATACCCGATCCCTGTATCGATTGTTATTTGTTATTGAGAAGGTTTTGACATATATGCCAAATACAGTAAAGGAAACTGTATCGAGGCTTAAGGATTTATCATGTATCGAAGACCAGCCTCGAATCAGCATAAGTGAAGCTCGTCAGTACAGCAAGAAGACTTGTAATAGATCAAGTATGGAAAACTGTCTCGATGCCCTAATACAGTCATCTTCCATACAGTTCGCAAAAGGACAAGAAAGAACACAAGTCAAGTTCCGTTGAACAAAGAAGTATTTAAATACTCAAGGATAAAGTATTTAAATACCGCGATCTTCAGATCTTCAGAATCCCGCGAAATCCGGATCATGTCATATTCCCGTTGAAGGAAATCTTATTCAAACATCTCAACGGATACTTTCTTCAGAGGCTATATATATCCTTGAAGACATTGAAGATCAGACACTTACGAAATCTACCCCAAGTAACATAACTCTCAAAGCTATCAAGTTATCATCTGAGCAAACATATCTCCAAAGCATATCGCAAGTTTAAACGAAAGAGATATACAGTGCTCAAACATCAAGAACAGCTATCATCAGATCTTGATATTCAAAGCTGCTGTTCTTACCAGTTACCTAACCTTTTACCTTTGTGTAAAAACCGAGCTCTGTGTGAACTCAACAAGTTATTCGACTGTGTGGGACGAATAAGGACGAAGCTTTGGAACTGTGTGTGAAGAAGCTAGTCAAGAAGGAAGCTTTAACCAACTGTGTGAACGGTTGAAAGTGACGTTCTTTGTATCAATCTGTGTGAACGATACAAGGATAGGTTTGTTTATAATTACGTAGTTGTGTACGCAGAATTATATAATAAACTTTTACTCCTGTGTGGAGGACCGGTGGACGTAGAGGGTTTACCTCGAACCACTTAAACTACCGTGTTATTTACCTTCGCTTTTACTGTTTGAAATTACCGTGATATATTAAGTATACACCAAATACTCTGTCAGTATCCACGACAACTAACTGTATCCAAGACTTCCGCTACGCACTCAGATTTAGATTCCATACAGTTTGTTGTTTAAACGATTTCCCAAACTGTATCCAGTATACTTAAGTGGCCAACAAGTGGTATCAGAGCGGTTGATTCTAAAAAGAATCAGTCGTATTTCTTTTCACCGAATCAGATTCAAATCACTTATTTTCAAAACAGTCTCTTTCATTCCTATATTATCAGTATGGATACTTCTATGATTAACAAAGTCCCTATGTTCTCTATTAATGAATTTGACGACTGGAGAATTAGAATGGAAGCTCATCTTGCAGCAATGCACGAAGAGATGATCTTTGTTATATAGGATGGTCCGATCAAGATTATGAAGGTCAATCCAGCCGCAAGGATTGAGGGCCAAGCCCATGCTGAAATGCTCGAGAAAGAACGCGAGCAATGGACAACCGATGAAAGGAAGCGAGCCAATCTCGACAACATGGCTAAGAACGCGTTATTTGTCACTCTTGACAAAGGCACGTTCTCAAAGGTAAAGAGCTGCAAAACAGCCAAAGAAATCTGGGATAAACTCAAGTTAATTTGTGAGGGAACTGAGCTCTCAAAAGAAAACAAAATTTCAAAACTCACTCAAGAATTGAATCTTTTGAAATGAAACAAACGAAACACTTGAGGAACTTGACCTCAGTTCTTGGTATTGTTGGTGAACTTGAAGCGTTGGGCAAGATTTACACCCAAAGGAGAAGAACTTAAAAATTTTCGAGATCTCTCCCTCGATGGTACATTAAGACCACACTATGCGTGTATCATGTAATCTTAATGAAATATCCACTTTGATCTCTTCTCGACCTTAAAGCTTTTGAGTATGACATTGTGACAAGAGAGAAAGTCAAGAATCTCCTTCAAAGGTTATAGCTCTCGCCAGTATCGAACCGTCGACACAAAGATGCCTAGCTCGTCGAAGCTTGGTCACAAGAGCGGCGGCGGCGACGACATCTGTCACAAGATGAAATGGCGCTTCTAATGCATAAGTTCAAAAGTTCATTAAACAAATCTGGAAAGACTCCATACGAGCCCAAACTCATCAACAAGGTAAGTACCGAAACATCATCTGGTGATGCTAACCTGTGCTATAACTGCAGGAAACCAGGCCATTATGCAAACAAATGTCCTCATCCCAAAGTCCAAAGATTGCCTGAGGCCGAACAACAAGAGCGAGATGAAAGAAGACGTGCTTGGAAAGACAAGCTCAAGGCCCTGATTGGAGAATCAGAAGCCTCCCCCACACCATCCAAATCAGCAGAATGTCTTCAGGTGGTCACTGAGAGTGATTCATCTGACGATGAGTTCGATGATAAAGCATACATGTGCTTTATGGCCAAAGATGTTCCAAAAGGTGAAGACAGCGACGATGAGGTAAGCTCAACTTCAGTTATTCCACCTAATGCATCTCATACTTTCGAAAATATGATGAATGAATTCAAAAACATTCAAAAGGCCCATGAGACTTTAAAAACTGAGAATATACAGCTTCAATTAACAAATCTAGAGCTGAAAGATGAGAATGACTTGCTGAAGATAAACTATGAAAATATGTCTCTTGATTGTGAAACCAGCAAGGTCGATTTTGAAAAACTCATGGAGAGCAATCATCAACTTGCTCATGAACTAAATGAGGTTAAAACCCATAATGAGAGCAAGACAAATGATTTGGTTCTACTACAAACCAAAATTACAACTCTCGAGAAGCGAGAAACTGAACTTGAGACCATTCTGAAGTCTTTTGAAAAATCGTCCAAAAGAATGGAAGAAATTCTAAGCACTGGGCAACATGCTCATGATAAAAGTGGCTTAGGATACAGCTCATGTTCGAATAAAGGTAAAACTAGTACTGTGTTCGTCAAGAGTGTGGAACACATTCCAGAATCGGAAGATGTTCCTAGTCCCATAAAGGAACCTGCTGTACCGAGAAAATCGAAAGCTGCAATTCCGCCCCCTCAACTCTACCATTCGAGACAGTGGAACCAACAACCACTCAGAAGGCGTAATCTACAGCATGCTCCACAAGCATATCATCAAAGCCGAAAGTCATTCAGAAAGAAGACGGTATCCAACCACCAAAGGCCCGCACAGCAGTACCCTCAGTACAGTGCACCTAGGTATTGGATACAGGAGCCCCGCTATCCCTCAAGACACAGATGCCGATTCGGTATCAACAACGGCATTGGGAATCCAACTGAGACCCGGAAGACAAGGCTGTTAGGCCTAAGAAAATGGCTCCACCTCCTGACGGCACTGCATCTTGGAATAATAATAATAATCCTGAATTTTACATGCATAATAATTATCATGATTATAACAACTACGGATATGCCCCCGTAGATACCGCAATCAGACGGAGTACATCCTACTGATAAACCAATTCTTTGTCAGAAAATCGGGTACCTAAAGGAACTAACATATATGGACCCAAAATCAAAGGGGACCTAAATCTTCCTAATTTCTTTGTTACGGGACATTCTAGAGGAGGATACAGTACTTCGATAGTGGATGCTCTCGTCACATGACCGAGACAGAGCAAGCTATCTGATTTTGTAGAAGGTCGCGGTCCAAAAGTTCGCTTCGGTGATAAGTCTAAAGGAAGAACAAGAGGGAAAGGAAACCTACTTGTCGGGAAATTCAAAGTCACCGATGTCGCATATGTTGAAGGCTTACAGTATAATCTACTTAGTATTAGCCAGTTCTGTGATAAACAGTTCTCGGTGAAGTTCTATATAGATCGCTGTAGAGTCAAGAACACCCAAACCAAGGAAGTTGTGCTTACAGGAAGCAGATCAGGTAATATGTACATTGCCGATGGAAGCCTATGAGCTCCTCAATTCCATGTTTTGTTGCCAAAGGCACTGCAGATCTTAGCTGGCTATGGCACAAGAGGATGTCTCACGTCAACTTCAAGACGATCAACAAGCTTTCAAGACAGGGTATGGTAAGAGGTTTGCCAGATGTGTCATTCAAGAAGGACAGCGTCTGCGGTCCATGCCAGAAAGGCAAGCAAATCAAGTCAACCCTGAAGAGTAAATCCTACCTTTCAACCCAAAGAGTGTTGGAAATGCTACACATGGATCTCTACGGTCCTGTAGACCCAGTAAGTTTGGGAGGTAAGAAATATTGCATGGTTGTTGTTGATGATTATTCCAGGTATGCTTGGACGATCTTTCTTAGCAAGAAGAAGGAAACAACATCAAGGCTGCCCGAGCTCCTGAGAAAGTTGCAGAATGAAAAAGCATCGAGTATCGTGTGCATTCGTTCCGACAGAGGTACTGAATTTACTAACCGCTTTATAGAGCAATACTGTTCGGAGAATGGCATACAGCACGAGTACTCAGCTGCCCGAACACCTCAACAAAATGGTGTTGCCGAGCGAAAGAATAGGACGTTGAAAGAAGCAACAAGGACAATGATTTCCGAAAGCAAATTGCCGCACCGTTTCTGGGGTGAAGCAACCAATACAGCGTGCTACACTCAAAACCGCTGTATCGTCAACAAGCACCACAACAAAACAGCTTACGAGGTATGGAATAACAAAACTCCATTAATTTCGTACTTTCACATTTTTGGATGCAGGTGTTATGTTTTGAACAATGGGAAGGACCAACTTAGAACATTTGATGAAAAATCAGATGAAGGAATATTCGTAGGATACTCCTCCGTCAGCAAAGCTTTCAGAATCTTTAATAAAAGGAGGCTGACGATCGAGGAATCAGTTCATGTAGTGTTCGACGAACCACACCATGACCCTACAGGAGTAGATGATATCACTCGGGACATTCACCATCTATGTATCTTGGATCCACCTACACCCATAGAACCTGTAGTTGATTTAGAAATCAACTCCGCAGCTGTAAGAATCGATGTGGATGAAGTCGACGCATGTCAAGCCGTACCCACAGAAACTTTCGATACAGTACGGGACCCTGAACTAGAACCCGACCGAAGATGGTTGAGAGATCACCCGCAAGAGCTGATCATTGGAAACATTAATGCAGGTGTTTCTACTCGTAGGAGAATACAGAGTACACAAGGAAATGTACTTTGTACACAAGAAGAATCTAATGCTGAAGTCTCACAATTTCCCGAATGGAAATCTCAATCCGAACTTAGGAGACTCAATATGTGCACCATTGCTGTATTCTTAGCCCAGTCCGAACCTGTTTCGACCATAGACGCTCTTAACAACTCTCATTGGATAACATCTATGGAAGAAGAGCTTAACGGTTTCGAAAGAAACAATGTATGGTATCTTGTACCTGCACCGACACACCAATCGGTTATAGGAACCAAATGGGTATTTCAAACAAAAAGGATGGAAATGGACTTATCATAAGGAACAAATCCGCACTAGTAGCTCAAGGCTATTGTGAAGAAGGAATCGACTATGATGAAACCTTCGCCCGTAGCGAGACTAGAAGCCATCAGATATTTTTAGCCTTTGCCGCCCATAAGAATTTTATCGTATACCAAATGGACGTCAAGAGTGCTTTCTGAATGGAGAGCTTTCGGAAGAAGTTTATGTTGAACAACCACCGTGGTTTGCCAACACGGACGGTATCGATCTAGTTTACAAAGCTAAGGAAAGCCCCCTGACGGACTTAAACAAGCCCCTAGAGCACAGTACGAAACCCCGTCCCAAAGATCTAACCAACAACGGATTTGAGAAAGGTGTCGATAAAACCTTGTTCAAAATACAGAAGGTGATGACCTTCTAATGGTACAAATCTATGTTGATGATATTATTTTTGGTTCAACTAACCTTGCTCTATGTCAAAGGTTCTCACATCTCATGCAAAGCAAATTTGAAATGAGTATGATGGGGAACTCGCTTATTTCCTAGGTTTGCAGATAAAGCATATGCCTACAGTATATTCATCAAACAGAGAAATACAAAGAAGGAGCTTCTCAACAAATTTGGAATGAACACTTCCAAATCATCGCCAACTCCCCATGAGCACTTCCGCAAATTAGTGCTGATGAAGCCGGAAAGCCGTTTGACCAATCACTCTACAGAAGCTCATTGGTTCGCTTCCTGTACTTCCAAATAGCAGTCCGATATCCAAGATGTCATTGAGTGTGCGAGATACCAAGTTGCACCTAAGGAATCACACTTCAATATAGCTAAACGAATCGAAATACGTCAAAGGAACAATCGATGCAGGACTGTGGTATCCTAAGGAAGGCGGATTCGATTTAGTTGGATACAACTCGGATCTCTGAGGTCGCAAGCTAGATAGAAGAGTACAAGTGGAACTTGTCACTTTCTCGGACCTAGACTCGTATCTTGGTTCAAGAAGAAGCAATTGGCTAACTCTCTTTCCACGGTGAATCATAATATTATGTCATTGTAGTCGCCGTATGCATCCTTTGGATGCAAAGAACAATCGCCGACTATGGAATCGATGCTAGAGAGACTCCAATCATGTGTGATAGCACGAGTGCAATTGCAATCACGCACAATCCTGTTTTGCACTCGCGCACTAAACATATCAACATGAAGCATCATTTCATCAGGAATCATGTCGAGAACAAGGATGTTCGCCTAGAAAAAGTCCATACAGACATCCAGCTGGCCGACATTTTCACCAAGCCTCTCGACACAGCAAGATTCAACATGCTAAGAACAGAATTGGGAATACTACAGCCAGACTCCCTGTAAGTAAATTTACTGCTTTTACTCAACAATTGAGGGGGAATGCTGTAAGACCCGTGAATACAGTATCCAACATTAATTATCTGTACACTCAGAAACATCAATACAGTACTGTAGCGAACGAAGGCATATGAATCCTACAATGATGTGTGCAATAATTAAGGGGGAATATCAGTAGACCCATGAATACAAAGATTAATCCAAATATTGTCAGATGGAATTTAAAACCTATTGGTACCTTTTTAAGGGGGAACGTCAGACGACGCGAGAACAAAGACATACTATAGATTTCGATTCATTATATAATATAATATTATTCCCTTTTTAAAATAATTTTTGTCCACGTGCCTGCTTTTATGTCAAACGTCATGTTCATTAAATGCCTTACACGACATCCGGACAATCAATCTCAAAAGCCGCGATGTTTTTAAATTGTTTATTATTTTAAAACCGCCGTTTTAGGCATTTAGGGTAATCAACCTATGTCAAGTGGGACCCGTATTTTAAAACCTTTTAATGGATTAGCGTACAGCTTACACTAAATCCATCCCGACCGTCCATTTCAAAACCGGTTCCCATCCCTTAAAATCGACCATTCGTACTCTGCAAAACCCTATTTCGCGCCCAAGTATAAAAGGATCAGTATGCCATTAGAGACTCTTTACGCTTTCGCAATTACAAGAGATCTCAAGCAAATTTACATATTTTCCGCATATTCATCTGCGAATTTCTACTGCTTTCTTCCACCTTCGTTTTAAGAAAACATCCATGGCTAGTCAATCTTCATCCCCGCTCAAGAAAACCTCCAACATCATTGATGGCCGGATATTCTCGAAACCCGTCATCATCGAGCGTATCATCTCTGAAATCAACGACACTGAACCGATGGAGTATATTATTACTCGTCTTGAACAACAAGGACTTTATCGCTTCGGAAGCAAAACCGCCGACAAATACGACGCCCATCTGGTTGAGGAATTCTACCTCAACGCTGCCGTTCGTTTTCTCTCACTAGCCCAGGGAGGACATGTTGCTGACATCACCGCAACAGTCCAAGGAGTGCAAGTCTGCATCAATAGCGACTTACTTCAGAAAATCTACAGGCTGCCCGCCGACGGCCTGACCATGGACCAGCTTGAGACGTTCGGGTCTCAAGAGCTGATTACCAAGTTTTATGGACTATTTACCGGGTCCAAAGTGGTTGATATGGTGACAACCACGTGCCACAAGAAAAACTTTCTTCTTCATTTCGTTTATCTCCACGATTTCTGTTCCAGGATCATTGAAAATCGAACCGGCGCATTCGAGATGTGCACGAATCTAAGGTTCAGAATGATGGTCGCTATCTTGACCTGTGAGAAGGTCAATTGGTGCCAAATCATTTTGAAACGACTTCAGGAAGAGGTGTGCAAGCCTGCCACCCAAAAGAAATCGTTTGGTTTAATGCTAAACTACATTCTGACTAGGTGCGGAGTCAAGCAATCCGCCGATGCCAAGAAAAACAGCTCACGGATATATTTAGGAGGCGTCAAACCCTCTGCCTATAACCAGAGCACAATGCATGCCAATCAACCGAGAACCAGGCACATGCCTATTTCTGACAACCCCAGAGATGAAACCGTGAAGGTCCCTGAATTGGAATCTTCAAAGAAGAAGCGCAAGCATTCTCACAGCAAGAAGCACTCTGCTGATGAGAAGTCGAAGAAGAGACTCCGGAGGCTCTCAAAAATCAAAGCCAAACACTCCGAGGATGTCTCGCCCGTGGCGCAACCCACTGATATCGAACCCCAGGGCCCAACCCCTGCGGAAGAGGTGTCTCCTACTGCATCGACAGTAGATCCCGAGCCCTTGGCGGCTACGACGGATGTAGAGACATCTGCCAACATTCAAGACGTTAGCACGTCGGCTGCCCATTCGGAGCCAAAAGCTACTTCTCCTCTACGGGATTCCACACCCGCAGATCCAATTTCCTTGGGCACCATCCCCGCAAGGAGTCCATCTTCCGTGCAGATCCCATACTGCAGGAATCCTCAAACAGCGTCTGCACGTGATTCAAGTCCTCCCCTGCACTCAATTATAAATCAAACACTTATTTCAAGACAAATTGAACAAAGGCGTAAAAGATTTCGCAATGGAAAAGCTTTAGGCTAGCTCCGCATTTACACTGCATAACCGGAGCGAATGGAGCCACGAAGAGCGATTTGTCTCCGAAGTAACTGACTCAACTGAAATTGAGGCCCTGCTTCGATGGGACAACGCTTCTTGCAAAGATCTCATTGAAAGCCACCTGCTGCACAAATCCGACGCCAGAAGAAAAGGAAAGAAGAAGTCAGAGGACTCTCCCATAAATCCAAAAGACGACAACGACCACGACTCAGACGGCGACGACGATGCTCTTCAAGCAGGTCTGAGAATGAGCCATGAAGAGGCTGAAGCCCACGCCGCCTCTCCACCCAGACAAGACGAAGGACCCTCAACCCAAGCTAATCCACCTTCGCCACAGCCGGAGAACATTCCAGAACAGGAGGAATCAGTCCCTCCAGTCGAGGAAAATCTAGAAATTTTGGAACAGGCACCCGAGCCTGTTGCGACCGAAGAAGCCATTCCTGCAAGGCAACAGGAGGATTCAGTCCCTCCTGCATCCACATCTGCCGCAGAACCCTCGCCACAGGACGCTTCTGAACCAACTGTCGCCATTCCACAAGAAGCTACTCCCGCCCCTGCAACCTTGGAATCCGAGGACGGTAACGAACCTGAGGATGTCCAACTTACTTCACGTCCATCCGTGAACGTAAGAAGGTTAAATGGTGCTGCAGACTTCGCCCAGCCTGACTCTCCTATCTCTGCTGCACGCAAAGAGCGCCTGCAAGCTCTTGGCCTTCAGACTGTATTTATCCAAGATGCAGTTAACGCTCTATCTTCTGTAGAAAAGGCACTGAACTGGATGCACACCTCTGCAGTTGAAGAAATGA
Organism: Orobanche coerulescens; assembly: GCA_033398695.1. NCBI lineage: Eukaryota > Viridiplantae > Streptophyta > Magnoliopsida > Lamiales > Orobanchaceae > Orobanche > Orobanche coerulescens. Next base: position 197,550,275 of record CM065801.1, on the reverse strand, counting down.
CAACTCTTCAACACGAAGTATCTCGAGTTGTGGACGCATTCATCATCTTGCCAGAAGTGTTCAAGCAAGCCTTGAAGATCATGGAGGATAAACAAGTGCAACTGCTGAAGGAGGAAGCTTCAAAGACAAGAATTGCTGAAGCCAAGACAGCCTGTGCAATGATAGAGAACAGCTCTCAGCTGCGTGCGCATGACAAATCCATTCAAGAGATGTCGCAGACTCTTTCCTCCCTCGTTGAAAGAATAAACAGCATCGAGACCAAACAGGACGCCGCTCTTGAAATCCTGCAAAGTCTTGATGAGGCCAAAAAGAGGGAAGAGGCTCGAGAAGCTGCAAGGAGAATAAGACTGCAACAGGAAAGGGAATTTGAGGCTCGCCGAGCAAGATTGCGCCGAATTGAACAAGCTAGCACCTCAACCCCAAAGCTTTAGAATTTCGTGCTCAGCACTGAATTCCATGACCCAAATGTCCCTTGGCAAAATCTTGTTCAAAGACCTTCTAAATACGTCACAACCAACCGCAACCCAACCGCCGAAGAAGTGAAGCACTGGAGGAAGAATGAACTGATGAGATATTTTGTCAGACTCATCAGGGAATCCGCCATCTTCAAAAATTATAAGACGTTAGCGGAGGCGGCAGACAAGTTTTCAAAGATGCTAGAAGAAGGTAAGCTCCCTCTCCAAGTTGAAATGAAATCAAAACATAGAAGAGGAGATCGGGTCACCCATCCAGAGGATTGGATACTTGCCTTTGATCGTTCATATGAAGGAAGAGCAATTTACCAGGAACGAGGCAATGATTCACTTCAAAACTGGTGGCGCGGCACCGAGAATGAGCCAGGAAGAAGACCATGGAGGCATGCGGATCAAAGATAAAGAGCTGAAATTTATGTATATTATTTTTGTTTTTGTAATTTCTATTCAACACAGCAAACCTTGTACTCAATCATTTTGAATATCAATAAAACAGTTTGTTTGTCTTGAAAGATTACAACTCGTAATCTACTGTGTTTATGTATGATTACTTAATATTGTTTGATAGGAATCTCAAGTTAGATAAACTTGATTGAAAAATAAGTCAGCATTTAACTAGTCTACGAACAGTTCATAGTTTCAGTTGTAAACTTAGAATACATTGTAAGATTGTGCCTGCGCGCTAATCATAGGCTTAAGTTGTAATAAATCTCAAACTGTATCGAACATGCCTGCGAGCAGTTCATTATTGTAGACTAAGTCACTAAGTCAGACCTATTGACAAGAGACCAAGAAATCTGCCAGAAGTCATCGAAGAAGAATGCTTCATGAAGAAGGTTTTGGCATCATCAAGAAAACTCGAAAAGTTGAAGTAAGTTAAGTCTTGGCAAATTGTCAAAAAGGGGGAAATTGTTAGGAAAAACAACACCTCAGACGATTCAAATGATACCCGATCCCTGTATCGATTGTTATTTGTTATTGAGAAGGTTTTGACATATATGCCAAATACAGTAAAGGAAACTATATCGAGGCTTAAGGATTTATCATGTATCGAAGACCAGCCTCGAATCAAAGATAAGTGAAGCTCACAAGATCAAACAAGAAGACTTGTAATAGATCAAGTATGGAAAACTGTCTCGATGCCCTAATACAGTCATCTTCCATACAGTTCGCAAAAGGACAAGAAAGAACACAAGTCAAGTTCCGTTGAACAAAGAAGTATTTAAATACTCAAGGATAAAGTATTTAAATACTGTCAGTCTTCAGATCTTCAGAATCCCGCGAAATCCGGATCATGTCATATTCCCGTTGAAGGAAATCTTATTCAAACATCTCAACGGATACTTTCTTCAGAGGCTATATATATCCTTAAAGACATTGAAGATCAGACACTTACGAAATCTACCCCAAGTAACATAACTCTCAAAGCTATCAAGTTATCATCTGAGCAAACATATCTCCAAAGCATATCGCAAGTTAAAACGAAAGAGATATACAGTGCTCAAACATCAAGAACAGCTATCATCAGATCTTGATATTCAAAGCTGCTGTTCTTACCTGGTTACCTAACCTTTTACCTTTGTGTAAAAACCGAGCTCTGTGTGAACTCAACAAGTTATTCTGACCTGTGTGGGACGAATAAGGACGAAGCTTTGGAACTGTGTGTGAAGAAGCTAGTCAAGAAGGAAGCTTTAACCAATCTGTGTGAACGGTTGAAAGTGACGTTCTTTGTATCAATCTGTGTGAACGATACAAGGATAGGTTTGTTTATAATTACGTAGTTGTGTACGCAGTAATTATATAATAAACTTTTACTCCCTGTGTGGAGGACCGGTGGGACGTAGAGGGTTTACCTCGAACCACTTAAACTCTTGTGTTATTTACCTTACGCTTTTCGTTTGAAATTACTGTGATATATTAAGTATACACCAAATACTCTGTTGCTGTATCCACGGCAACTAACTGTATCCAAGACTTCCGCTACGCACTCAGATTTAGATTCCATACAGTTTGTTGTTTAAACGATTTCCCAAACTGTATCCAGTATACTTAAGTGGCCAACAAGTGTATAATTCAAATTATAACAAAACTTCCTTGTGGGATCGATAAACCGGACTCAAAAAGTCCACTTTACTACTTGATACGATATCGTGCACTTGCGATAGTTACACTAAGAACGTGTCAAGTTTTTGGCGCCGTTGCCGGGAAAGTATAAGTTTTATTTTGAAATCTTACATTGTAAACTATTGTTATAGATACAATTTTCTCGACATTGTAACTTAGTACTCAATTGTGTTTGTCCGGTCAAGTGGCGGATAACGGTACTCCGTGACTATTAAAGTCGGATTTTTCAGTTTCCCACAACAACTGATATTTGTAGATATTTCCTCCATTTATTTTCATTTTTATTTTTTTTATAATGGAAGAAACATTGTATAAAATTGAAAAAAGATTTCTCTTTCTAAGCAAAAATGCAATTTTAAAAATTTACAAGGCAAGACTTGAAAGGATGAGGTTGCCTATGAATAAAAGTATACCTTTTGACATAAGATTCATAATTGAAGCCAAAGTAAGAATAGAGGGTGAATTCACAGAAACACCGACTAGATTTTTACCAGGGCTTGGAAAAAGTTCATATGCGAAGAAACGACGAGCAAAGATGATAGCCGTTTGTTATAAATGTGCTAGATGGAACTGTAATTTAAAATGTCGATCTTTAGGAATTCCATCTACAAACAGAGAAGATAAAATTCAGTTCATTAAGGATGGTCTGAATAAAGAGAATTTAGATAATATCGAAATTTCTCTTGACACGCATCCTAGTGGACTTGTACATTACGGAATTCGATGTTTGTGGAATAAATTCAAACCAGAATATGAACAACGTCTTGGGAATCTGACGTTAAAAGACCCTGTTTGCCAATTTGTAAGAAAATTGGATGGGAAGCTTCTCCCCGACTTATAGAAGGCGTTTAGGCCGTTTCTGAACGTAAAATCAGAGGAAGATGTGAGCTACAATCACAACTACTGTATATACGCGTAAGTATCTTTTATTTTTGTCGTGTGGTGAGATTTTCTGAATAAAAAAATGTGATATGCGATAAATGCTTTCATTATTCTATTGAGTAGTTGAAGCGCAATCAACGCAATCACAAACTTGTTAAACAATTTTTACCTTCTTTTTCTTCTATAAATAAACATTGTGCTTGTTTCTTTTATTCATCCCTCAAACTTGCACTTTTCTCTGTTTCTCTCTAAATAATTTCTTTTCAAAAATGGAGTCATCATCTTCAACAAAAAAAATTAGCACAGTCTGCATTTTTGGTGGAGCTAGTTATGGAAAAGAGGCATGCTTTGCTGAAGCAGCCCACAACTTGGGTCGTACCTTAGGAGAAAAATGCATTCATGTAGTTTACGGAGGAGGAAGTCTAGGATTAATGGGACGAGTGCACATACGCCTATATGGAAGGAGTAAGAGTGTTGGGAATAATTCCAAAACCTCTGGCTGAAAGTAAAATCACCGGGTCAACTATTGGAGATGAGTTTAGATCTGTAAATATGCAAGATCGCATAACTCACATGATAGGAAACATCCTCTCTGTGTTAAGACAGGGGTAAGGTTGCGTACATCCGATCCCCCCTTACCCTGCTTTTTGTGGGAGCCGTTGAGGCATTGGGGTAATGTTGTAATGTTGTAATGTTGTAATGTAATGCATAACTCACATGATAAATAATTCTGGCGCCTTTATCATCCTTCCCGGTGGTTTTGGCACCCTTGAGGAACTTTTTCATGTGGTTACCTGAGCCCAGCTAAATGTTCATCAAAAACCAATAGGTCTGCTTAATGTCAATGGTTTCTTTGATGGTTTACTATCTTTCATCGACTACTCTGCTGAAAAGGGTTTTATTTCAGAGCGTGTTAAACGAATCATAGTCGTTGCAACAACACCAGAAGAACTAATCAAAAAACTCAATGAATTTATTCCTCAACGAGATCCAGCTCTAGCTAAAATTTTCTGGATGGAAGATTTTACCGTGAGAAAACGAAAAGTGGATTCATTCCTCTCCCTTTGATAACCCATATCGGACCTCTTGTATTTTTACTTTCTATCGTGTGTAATAATCGTGCTAAATGGTGGCAGCTTAAGGAGTTTCTTCTTGATCTCTTGACGCGCATCTATTCGCGATTTATGTATTGTTATTTATTTTTTTTTACTGTAATTTTTTTTATAAAAGCATTGATGTCAGCGTAAGGCGACTCTTCGGACTTTCTTGATGCGCATCTTAAAAATTGTGTTATACTTACGAGTATATTTTATTTTCTTTTGTTTTGTGCCTCGTATATTTATTCTCTTGCAGATTCTAAAAGGCGTTAGCTCAAACATCAACTTTCTTAACAGGGAGTATTCTGCTTTTCTGCATTGCTTTTTATTTTATTTTTAAACTGAGGACAGTTTTATTTTCAAGTTTGGGGGTGGCTTGTTTAATTATTTTGGTGTGTTTTGATTGATTTGGTTATTTGCCTTAATTTTTTTTATTATATATATATATATATTTATAGTATTTTGATTTATGAGATTTCCAGATCTGGCCATAACACCAATAAATTAGCTATATACAAGCTTCTAAAATCGTTTTAACCGGTAAAAAAATTGTATATTCCAAAATTTTTTGAGCCTTAATCTCTCTTTCCAAGCCTTGTAATTATCATATAAAATCGAGTCATTCGTTACCTTGAGAAAAGAAGAATCAATCGGTTGATGAAAAATAGAATTGAAATTTACTTAATTTGTGGAGTTTTTGATTTTTCATGCTTAAACTAAGAATTGATTTTACGCAAAAATTCTATTCCCTAAAAAAGGAGTCATTGGTGAAAAGAGCTACACGTTAGCAAATAACGGTGTGAAAGCTATTACCTAAAAAAATGACGAAAAGGAGAAGTGTTGAGCAAGAATTTGCCTAATTTTGGAGGTCTTAAGTTTGAAAACTAAAGGACTAACCATTGTTGGTGCGTAGCTGCCGTCTCACGAAAAAATTGGTGAAAAGAGCTACACGTTAGCAAATAACGGTGTGAAAGCTATCACCTTTTAAAAAAAAAGCTAGGAATTGTGTTGGTGAAAAGAGCTACACGTTAGCAAATAACGGTGTGAAAGCTATCACTAAAAGGGGTGTAGTTTTATGAGCGATTTGAATTAATTAGCGGTGAATTTCAATACACTCAATTTCGTGAAAAATCACAATATTTGATGACGCCAATAAAATTCTTCTTCATATTGAGTCGAAAAATAAGCAGTGATCGAGAGCAACCATTAAAGGGAGTCGTGTGTATCACGAGTGGGAAAGAAATAATCACCTTTTGGGAAACCTTACATTTTGGAATTACAAAATAAAACCGTGTTTTAACTTCAAAATCATTAGTAGATTTATTTTGAATCTTGATTCATTTCTATCTACTGTATAAAGCTGGTTGTTGTGTATTAATGGCATTTTGATCTCCTTTTCTATTTTTATTCTTAATTTATGTGTGTATTAATTTTTCTTATTTTTATTTTTGGAGCATGAATAATAAAGAGTCTTGCTCGGGACTAGCAAGAATTCAAGTTTGGGGGTGTGATAAGTGTCAGTTTTGTACACTTATCCATGGTTTGTATCGATAAAATTCACCCATGATTGAGCTAGTCTACTCATTTTTTGCTTTTAATTAATTTGTTTTTAATAATTTTATTTTTATCGGATGATGATCAGATTAAATAACTGATTTACTCAAGAAATAACATGTTTATTAAATATTCTCTTTGTTGAATTTTGATATATTCATGTTGTAGGGCTTTTCGAGACGAATTTGGCAGTCTTTCCGGATTCAAAATCAGAGTTATATATCAAAAGTTATCATCCGAAGAAGATTTGGGGCAAAAACGCAAAGTCTGAGAAATTCTGGGCTGAAAACGTAACTCTCAAAGCAACCAGTGAACAACTTGACGAAGCCAAGTTATGGCCGTAACTACAGAATGTTACGGCCGTAAGTCATCCAAGTTACGACCGTAACTCCTTAATGTTACGGCCGTAACTCTTGACAGATTGTTATTATTTGTCTAATTTTTTATATTTTGTGTATTATTGAGGGGATGGCTGGCATTGATCCGATCTATTGTAATAATGCTGGAGTTTTGGAGATATTAGATGACTTTAGGTGTATAAATAGACCCCTTAGATCCTTCATCATTCATCATTCATCATATAATTTTTCACTTTTTGTAAACTTTTCTTTTTGTGTGAAGAACACACTTGTGTTCTTGAGTGATTTGCTTGAGTGTGGTATAGCATATGTTGTTCAGAGAGTTTATTGCTTCTTTATCCTTTATCTACTAAGGGAGTGAGGATCAATTCTTTCTCTTGATTCAATTAATAATGACCACCAAAGCTTGTATTATGTATAATAAACCCTTCATGGGCTAAGTTACCTTTAGTTGGGATTATAAACAAGGTTAGTCATGTTATTTATATTTGTATAAAAGATCTATTGTGAATTACTTATTATTGTGTGTGATTTTCATTGTTTTAACAATCTTTTTTTGTTTGGCCAATAAATGACGATATTTATGGTCTTCATATGTTTCGAAAGAAAATATGTTTGATTAGATCAAATGATCTTCACTCTAAGTTGTTCTAGGGGATAGAAATATATCTCTAGACCTTAGATGATTCTTTGAGTTATTTTCATAAATCCTAATGCTATGTATTGAAGCCAATCAACATAGAAATATAGTGGATTGATTCAATATGTAAGGGGCGTTTTATAGTTCGAAAGAGAAACTGTCTTTTCAAGGAAAATAGAATCTACACAACATAATAAGTAAATTCATCTTATGATCTCCTATACATCTTCTATAACTAATGACGAACTAAGTTTGTAATCCCAACTATTTCATTTTATCGGTAACCAATCTATTATTATTGCTATCTTGTTATTTCCTTATAATATTAAAACTAATATAGCATTTTCTTTGCAATTATTAAACCAAACTTTTTAATTGTGTGTTTCACTTATCTTAGTATCTATAAAAATAGACTAATAGTGTATAATTCAAATTATAACAAAACTTCCTTGTGGGATCGATAAACCAGACTCAAAAAGTCCACTTTACTACTTGATACGATATCGTGCACTTGCGATAGTTACACTAAGAATGTGTCACACGCTACGATGTATCCTTAGCGCACGCTAAGAGATTTGAACTACGTACGCTAAGTATGACCCCTAACGTACGTAAGGCATTCTAGATAAGGTTCAGAAGGTGGCCGACAGGTAGGCCCAAACTGATTATTATCGGAATTTAGTGCACGCTAAGCATAAGTAAGTAGTGCACGCTAAATATAGATCGGACAAAGGAATCTTGGCTTTGTCAGGTTACTTTCGGCGTGTGGACCCCAGGCATCTTCGGGGAAGGTGCAGATTGTTGGGTCAACGAAGAATAGCGCACGCTATTGTTGGAGAATAGCGCACGCTACCGAGTATTTCACTGTAGCAAGTCAACACCTGTATTACGTACGTTATTGCATGGGCATTACGTACGTAAGCTGATGTGCGAAGCAAGGCAGTATCCTTTAGACTTCGATAGCGCACGCTATCAAGGAAGGATAGCGCACGTTAGGGATATAGCGCATGCTAAATACAAATTTTAGCGCACGTTAGGGATATAGCGCATGCTAAATACAAATTTTAGCGCACGCTAGTAATGTGCAGTATAAAAAGGGACAGACAGGTGTTAAGATGCACTTCGTCTATTTTCTTCCCTTCACTCGATAGGGAGAGCCTTGGGAGGATACTTGAGGTTCCGAAACACTGAGATATGATGATCTTTAACAAGATTAAGCTGAGGAGTATGGATTAAAGCCTTGTTCTTGAAGTTATTGATGATTCTTAGAATGGAGTTCGATTGTTCTTCTTCATGATTCATCTATACAAGGTAATTTCCGTATCCCTTTGATAGTGGTTCGTTTTTAAAGGATGATTACTTGGGAGGGAGCATGTTGGATTATCATGTGATGATGTTATATGAGATTTAATGGAATTGTGATAAGATATTTCGGATGATTATTTACATGTTAAAAGATGTCAGATTATGTTGTTTTGATGATTATGAACATGGTTTCGAATCACTTGGTGTTCTTGAAAAACTTCTTGATGAATATAACATAGAAAGATGATTGTATGTTGAATTATCGGTGTTTTTAGATACGAAGATGAAATGTTCATATCTATGATTAAGTCATGTTGATTGATGATTGATTAATGGTATATATCATGCGAGTATGATAACAAGATTGAACCTGGAAAGATTGGGATTGATCTTGTAATATGATATCCTTTACATTCGTATCCGTAATCGCAGGGTGTGAGTCGATACTTCTAAGGCATGCAACTATATAGCATTAGCACACGCTAGCTGACTGGCTAACGCACGTTAACTGAAGTGACTTAGCGCATGCTACGTTATGTGATTAACGTGCGCTAAGTAGACAGACAGTGTAGTATATCGTGTTGTGGTTATAATTTTGTGATGGTTTAAGTTGGATTGTTCAGACTGTGTTTAATCGCGATATTGTAGGACTGTTGGGTTTGTGGATTGGTTATGTCAGTTGTTGATTGTTATCGGATTGTTGTTAATTGATCACTTCAATAGGTTGTGAGGATTGATCGTTAATTAGAATAATATGTTGCGGCCGAATTCGAGGATGTTCGTGAATTGCTTTGGTTAGGGCCGAGAAGCTTGTAGACGAAAGCAAGGGCATTGGTAACGGCTTTGTTGTATCGGTATCGAGGCAAGTTATTACTTGCTCAGTTTATAATATTTAATAAATGGTTTCAGTTTCATTTCGTTTATGATGCATATAGCAATGATTATTGTTGTGAACTCTGGAGATTTGTATTGTGTGTTGTTTTCTGATTCTTGGGAGTTAGATCATAAAATATATGATTTACATTTGTTATTGGTATATTTGGGTATCGAGGATACGTTATGATAAGACGAGGATATGAGTTATCTATGGCCGTGGTATTTTGGATCGTCAAACATTGAGGATAATCGTCGGTGATGATTTGACATCGATATTGCTCTCGAAGGACTCGGGGCAAGTATCTTAATTTGATTTTGGTCTAGTGTTAATGATTTTGATCATGCATATTATCATTCATGTTGTTGAACATGAGGTCGTCCAAGTTGCTTTTTCATAGTGTCGTTCATGTTATTAATTCATATGTTGTTCATGTTGATGAACATATTGATTTGCATATGTGTATGCATAATTGTATTGTATGCGTTGTATTGATCCGATGGGATTGTGTGATCTATGCTGAGGGCGCTGGATCAGTTGTCCACCTCATGTTGGTACGATGGGATCATCTTGGGATCTATGCTGAGGGCGCTGGATCATTGGACGGGTTTTCCACCTCGTGTTGGTTCAACGAGATCATCTTGGGATCTATGTTGAGGGCACTGGATCATTGGATTACCCTGTGTTGTGTTGATGGAATCATGTGGATTCGCATCGTTGGATTACCATGTGTTATTGTTGTGAATATATATATTGTTGGTTATCCACCTCGTGTTGATCTAGTAGGATCATCTTGGGATCTATGTTGTATGTGCTGGATCATCGGATTTTCATCGAGTATACATTGCTGTTATCGTTGTGAGCATATTAACGTTGTCATATGAGTATGCATTTGTAGGTCTTGTGTTAGGACCATGTATGTGTGTTGTATTGAACTGATCCCGAATTAAACTGACGCGAGTCGTCATGGCATTGTGTATCTTGAGGTATGTTCTGTATCTCCTTCTTGGTTCTTGTCCTTGGATGGATAATCGATTATCGTGTTGATATTGTTAATGTTATCTGAGGGATTAAATTGGCCAGAGTTGGTACATTTCCATAGGGGTGAGTCATGACGATGTTTCTAGAACTTGAGTATTGCTCGAAGTACAGTATAGATGTTCTGCATGAATTCATCGTTTCATGGAGATTACTATAATATCCGCGTTTTCTATCCTTGGTAATTTCTATTTTTGGTGCATATTCGTTTCGGACAACTCGCCTGGCACTGTTTTGTAATTCTGAACCTATTTTGTTCTTGGAGTTTTTCCGTTTAGACGGGTCTTGATAATGTTTTTACGTAATTTCATCTCGTGTTATATTCTGTTTCATGTGTATTAGATTCTCGTTAAACTCGTTCGATTTCGTCGTTTTCTTACTTCCATGAGTTCGTATGCTTGTGTAGAGCATGTTGTGAGTTTCGGATTGTTAATCCGACGTTGTGTCGTGATTTTTCGTATGTTTGGGCCGTTTTTGTAATTTCCTAGAAGTTTAGGGAATTTGTCCCTTGTTCGACTTTGGTTGTGTACCTCAGATCGTTTTTGGGTTCCGTACTTCCATTTCGTGTTATTGTTGCCCAAATATCGATCCCTGTTGCTTTTATTCTCCTTCCGGATCACTTTTTCGTCATTTTGGGACCCGAGGGGGGGTGTGGGCCGCGGCACAAGGATTGTGCGCCGCGGCACACACATCACCCAGTTGTTGCCTAAACAAACTGTACCGTGTGCCGCGGCACAAGGATTGTGCGCCGCGGCACACAGCCGAGTCAGTGCCGCGACACACTTCTCCGGGCCGCGGCACACCCGTGTGGCACTTGCCGGCCAAAACCGACTGTACCGCGTGCCGCGGCACATGCCGAGTCTAAGCCGCGGCACACTTCGAATGAGCCGCGGCACAACGAGCGGTCAGCCGATCCCTGAGCACAATTTTTGGCTCTGTGCCGCGGCACAGTTTAGCTGAGCCGCGGCACACAACGCGGTCAGCGCTATATCTGCGTTTTATTCAGCGAAAATCACTCATTTCCTTCCCCTTCTTCAACCGTGCGAGAGAGAGAGTCTTGAGAGGGAGAGTTCCTCCATCTATCACTTAATTGTGTAGATTTCTTCATCTCTTTTCGATCGGGTGGCTCGGATTGCGGATCTAACACGTGGTTTTTGGATTTGAGTGCTTGATTCTTCAAGAGGTAAGAACTCCTTTAACCCTAGTATGATTTTGGGGAGGGTTTGGTGGTGATCTTGTGTTTTAATTCGAATTAACCGATGTTGTTATTAGATTTTGATAGTATTCTCGCGACCCATGGTTTTCTTGTTTTTGATTGGGATGAAATCCCGTTGTTATACCATTGACCGATTTCATTTCCTTATGCACTCTTGGTGTCCGATGAATTATCCCAACGGGTAGAATTAGGATTAATTCTTACCTTTCCGCATTATTGAGACTTGTGTATACCGTTATTGTGTTAGGAACGGATTTGGGAGAATTGTTCGGACCAAAATCTATTCCTTCGTTGTTTCCCTTGTTTCATCGTGTTCAAGGCAAGTACATGTATTACATTTCGTTATGTATATTGTGATTTTCGAAATGAATGATGAATGGTGATTTTTGGGTGCGTGAGTTGTGTTCCTTCCACCCGGAGTGTCCGACGGGATGTCTGGGGGTCGATACTAAGGGGTACGGCCGCGGAAGTGGACTTGGGTGCGTGTGTGATTGAACTTCCACCCGGAGTGTCCGACGGGATGTCTGGGGGTCGATACTAAGGGGTACGGCCGCGGAAGTGGTATCCCACCCGGAGTGTTCGACGGGATGTCTGGGGGTCGATACTAAGGGGTACGGCCACGGGATACCAGTTGTGATTTTGTGATATCGTGATGATTAAAAATTGATGTGATTGCCAATGTAGTATTCCGGAATATATATATATATGTGGCAAGTGACTTATGTTTGTGATGATTGTGTAAAACCGTATTTTTGTATATAATGTTGTGTAAGTGTGTACTTGCACTAGCTATTCGAATGCTAACCCCTTAAATGGGGGAAATGCGTCTTATGCATTTCAGGTACCGGGAGAGCTGAGGAGCAGGCACGGGGCACGCACGTAAAGGATGGGATGGCTTGATGATGTGGCTCGAGTCAGTACTTTTATGTTGTGTCATTGCATTTGTCGAGTACCGGAGTTAGACTGTTTACTTTGAAACTTGGTTTAAGTCCCCTGCGTGGGCAATGAATTGGTATTTATCTTATATTCATGTACTCCGTTAAAACGTTTTGGCCGAGGCCACGGCCTTACTTACTTTTTGAATGCATCATTTGGGATTATATTGTGGTTTATGTGTCAAGTGTCAGCCTGGTAGACCTCATGAGGGTTCTACGGCGTGTAACGTCCCATTTGTGTATTGGGGTGTTACATTTATGGTATCAGAGCCTTAGGTTTTGAATACCTAGGGTGTCGGTGAATTTTGGGTCTGTCAGTTGCGTCATTAGAGTCAGTCGTTGAGCCTAATATCATCATGCTACCGTCTTTTCGTGCAACCCGTGGCTGTAAGTCTCCTCGAACTCTTATATCTCTGTAATTCGTTTTCTTGCGCTGTTCGGAATCGTGACTTGTGTTACCAACTTTGTGAATTGTGAATATTTCTGATCTTGTATTTTTCTTATTTTCCTTCAGTATGTTGAGAGGTCGTGGTAGACCGGCTAGGGGACGCGGCCGAGGCCGTGGTCGGGGTGCTGATAATGAGGAGGGCTCACTTTCTCAGTCCTCTGCGGACTCAGTCTCTCACTCAGTGCCGTCGGGTAATAATGCCGACGCCGGGGCTACTGCCGTACTTCAGCAGTTGGTAGCCCAACTTACTCAGATAGCTCAGGGTGGACGCCAGAATCTGCCCCCGACACCGGAAGAGGAGGCTAGTAAGTGGCTTCAAACGGTGACTAAGATGCACCCTCCTCGTTTCTCCGGATCCTCTGACTCCCTCGGTTGGGAGAATTGGCTCTTCGGTTGTCCAGACCTTCGATGCCGTAGCTTGTCTGAACGAGGAGGTACATATTGCCCAGTACCTCTGGATAAGGAAGGCTGCGGAATGGTGGGAGGCCGTTGCGCCCGAGACCGTCGAGCTACTTGGGAGGAATTGTGGCTGCTATGGAAGCAGTATTGTCGCCGCCCGATCAAGGAGCGCAGACTGTGGAATTCTTCACCGCTACACCTCGGGATGTGCCTATTTCTCGTGCCATCATTTCTTACAATCGGCGATTGGGGTTCGTAAGAGATCAAGTAAGAACGGAGGTGATAAAATCCGTTACTTCAATATGCGCATGAAGCCGCATATTAGGCGGAAATGGCACCGCTCATGTGTGCCACTTTGAAGGAATACCGAGATCGCGCCCTAGCGATCGAGATGGCGGTTCCGGAATCGAGTCGGTTTCGGAAGCTAAGAAGCGAAGACTACCGGTGGATTCTCGGCCAGGAAGGGTGGTCGGTTTTGAGGTCTCGTTACTGCTCCCATACCGGGAAGAGGCCGTTCCATCGGGCGGTGGATCTCGGGGTAACTGCTCGATTGAGCCGTTGCTTCTGGTGGCAGGGTTTGTTTTAACTGCAACCAATATGAGCATTTGATGAAGGATTGCCCTTTTCCTCCAGTTACTTGCTTCACTTGCGGGCAGACCGGGCATCGGGTGGCTCATTGTGAGAGGGCCACCAGGGCTATTAGAGTTCCGACTACCACTACCGATCAGAGGGATCACAGCACTCCAGCTACTCATATTCCACAGAGTTCGGGTCGTAGTAGAGGACGGGGTCAGCCGGATCGCCGTGCAGCCTCGAGTTCGGGTTCAGTTCACCCCCGAGTGTACCAGATGAGGCGCACAGAGGAGGGGTACATTCCGGTGGCGTCAGGTACCACTTAGATTCTTACTCATCCAGTTTCCGTGCTTTTTGATTCGGGTGCTACCCATTCCTTTATTGCATCGGATTGTGTAAATCGTATTGGCTTTAACTGCTTATTTGAGTGTGAACCGTTTGTGGTGGGTACGCCTAGCGGGGATCGTATGGTTGGGGACCGGGAAGTTAGGGATTGCCCCGTGAGGATCGGGAGCCGAGATTGGCCCTCGAACCTCATTGTTATCGACCTCAAGGGTGAGGATTTAATCCTCGGGGACGATTGGTTAGAGCGTCACGGTGCTATCTTGAACTATCAGACTCGTACTATCTCAATCGTGGCCGAGGATGGCACCGAGCATACTCTCGTCTGCTGTAAGCCGGGTAGATCGGGGAGCGTGATTAGCGCCTTGAAGGCGATGAAACTTCTGAACCAGGGTTGTGTCAGCTACTGGTGTTATGCTCTGAAGGCGGAAGATGGTGGAGTTTACATGTCGTCAATTCCAGTTGTTAGTGAGTATCCCGATGTCTTCCCAGACGACTTGCCAGGATTACCACCACAGCGAGAGGTGGAGTTTCCTATCGATCTAGAGCCGAATGCAGCCCCTATTTCTCGAGCACCGTACCGTATGGCACCGTCGGAGATGTTAGAGTTGAAGAACCAGTTGGGAGAATTGTTAGATAAAGGGTATATTCGACCGAGCGCATCGCCTTGGGGTGCGCCCGTACTTTTCGTTAAGAAGAAAGATGGGTCGCTTCGTTTATGCATCGATTATCGAGAACTAAACAAGCTGACCATCAAAAACAAATACCCTTTGCCCAGGATTGACGATTTGTTTGATCAGCTTCAGGGAGCGACATTCTTTTCGAAGATTGATTTGCGATCGGGCTACTACCAGTTGAGGATTCGGGACGTCGATATTCCGAAAGCTGCCTTTCGGACGAGATATGGCCATTATGAGTTTGTGGTTATGCCTTTCGGGCTAACCAATGCCCCAGCAGTGTTCATGCAGTTGATGAACAAGGTTTTTATTGAGTATCTGGACAAATTCGTAGTCGTTTTTATCGACGATATTCTTATCTATTCACGGAGTCGGGAGGAGCATGCCTTGCATCTCCGGATTGTATTAGACACTTTGAGGGCAGAGCAGTTGTACGCGAAGTTCTCTAAGTGTGAGTTTTGGCTCGAAGAAGTGACATTCCTCGGGCATGTGATTTCAGCAGAGGGAGTTCGGGTAGATCCGCAGAAGATAGAGGCAGTGATGGCTTGGGAGCCGCCTAAGAATGTGAAGGAGGTGAGGAGTTTTCTGGGTCTCGCCGGTTATTACCGCAGATTCGTTGAGGGATTTTCTAAGATCGCTAGACCACTCACTCAGTTGCTCCAGAAAACTCAGAAGTTCGAGTGGACTGCAGACAGGCAGGACAGCTTTGACGAGTTAAAGAGGCGTCTGACTACCGCACCCGTTTTAGCATTGCCTCAGGGGAACGAGGACTTCGTAGTGTACAGTGATGCTTCGGGCCTTGGTCTAGGATGTGTTTTGATGCAGAAAGACAGAGTGATTGCTTATGCGTCCCGCCAATTGAAACCTTATGAAGTAAATTATCCCACGCACGATTTGGAGTTAGTCATGCGGTCGTTTCGCCTTAAAAACTGGAGGCATTACCTCTATGGGTCATCATGTAAGATTTTTACGGATCACAAGAGTTTGAAGTACATCTTCACCGTAAAGAGTTGAACATGAGGCGGCGTAGGTGGTTAGAGCTAATTAAAGATTACGATCTCGAGATACTTTACCATCCTGTAAGGCCAACGTAGTGGGCGATGCGTTGAGCCGAAACCGATGGCTTTGCAGATGTTAGAGGTACTTACACCGCAGAGTAAGATCCAGCGAGATTTCGTCCGTCGAATATTGAGGTTTGGGTTCGAGAGTTCGGAGGCGATTATGTGCATTAGAGATCACTTCGTCCTTGGATCGATGATATCGAGGCGAAGCGAGATGACGATCCGTTTTTGGTCCAGTGAGGAGGATGTGAGGAAAGGAAAGCCCCTGGATTTGTGGTTCACGATGATGGAGTTTTGAGGTTTCGCGCACTTTGTGTACCATGTGATATTGAGCTGAGACAGAAGATCTTGAGCGAAGCTCATACCACGCCCTACTCCATACATCCTGGTACGAGTAAAATGTACAAGGACGTGAGGAGTAACTACTGGTGGAGTAATTTGAAGACAGACGTTAGCGAGTTTGTGTCGATGTGTCTGACCTGTCAGCAGGTTAAGATCGAGCATCAGCGACCCGCGGGGCTGTTACGACCACTTCCTATCCCGGAGTGGAAATGGGAGGATATTTCTATGGATTTCATTACCAGTATGCCTAAGACTCGGACGGGAATGAACATGATTTGGGTCGTTGTTGATCGACTAACCAAATCAGCTCATTTTCTAAGTATTAAGGACACTTGGGGGCCGGAGAGGCTTGCACGAGTGTTTGTTGCGGAGATAGTGAGATTGCATGGGACCCCTAAGAGCATTGTTTCGGATCGTGATGGCCGGTTCATATCACATTTTTGGCAGGCCGTTCATAGAGCTTTGGGAACCGAGTTGGGACTTAGTACATCCTACCACCCTCAGACAGACGGACAGTCTGAGCGGACGATACAGACGCTAGAGGATATGTTACGAGCCTGTGCTTTAGATTGGAAGGATGATTGGGAGTCGCACTTACCGTTAATCGAGTTCACGTACAACAATAGTTGGCACGCCTCGATTAAAATGGCACCATTTGAGGCATTATATGGGAGAAGGTGTAGATCGCCGTTGTGTTGGAACGATGCGTCCGAGCTGATTGGTACCGAGCCCGACATGATAGTTGAGACGAGAGAGAAGATTGCCCTGGTTCGTGATAGATTGTTGACGGCCCAGAGTCGGCAGAAGTCTTATGCCGATACCCGTCGCTGACCGTTGGAGTTTGAGGTAGGAGACCATGTGTTGCTTAAGGTGTCGCCGACACGGGGAGTTTACCGCTTCGGTCGGAAGGGTAAGCTTAGTCCGAGATTTATTGGACCGTTCGAAATTTTAGATAGAGTTGGAGAGCTTGCGTATCGGATAGGCTTGCCGCCGTCCCTGAGCCACGTGCATAACGTATTTCATGTTTCCTAGCTTAGGAAGTACGTATCGGACCCTAGCCATATTATTGATTTGGAGAGATCGAGTTGGGGCCCGACATTACCTTCGAGGAGAGGCCGATTCAGATCTTAGAGCGTCGGGTGAAGCAACTTAGGCACAAAACCATTCCTTTGGTCAAAGTACAGTGGTCGAGGCATGGATCCGAAGAAGCCACGTGGGAAACGGAGGAGAGTATGAGGTCGAGATACCCCGAGTTATTCGTGTTGTAAGTTTCGGGACGAAACTTATTTTTAGGGGGAGATAATGTAATATCCGCGTTTTCTATCCTTGGTAATTTCTATTTTTGGTGCATATTCGTTTCGGACAACTCGCCTGGCACTGTTTTGTAATTCTGAACCTATTTTGTTCTTGGAGTTTTTCCGTTTAGACGGGTCTTGATAATGTTTTTACGTAATTTCATCTCGTGTTATATTCTGTTTCATGTGTATTAGATTCTC
Organism: Orobanche coerulescens; assembly: GCA_033398695.1. Lineage (NCBI taxonomy): Eukaryota > Viridiplantae > Streptophyta > Magnoliopsida > Lamiales > Orobanchaceae > Orobanche > Orobanche coerulescens. Next base: position 197,532,440 of record CM065801.1, on the reverse strand, counting down.
GTTAAACTCGTTCGATTTCGTCGTTTTCTTACTTCCATGAGTTCGTATGCTTGTGTAGAGCATGTTGTGAGTTTCGGATTGTTAATCCGACGTTGTGTCGTGATTTTTCGTATGTTTGGGCCGTTTTTGTAATTTCCTAGAAGTTTAGGGAATTTGTCCCTTGTTCGACTTTGGTTGTGTACCTCAGATCGTTTTTGGGTTCCGTACTTCCATTTCGTGTTATTGTTGCCCAAATATCGATCCCTGTTGCTTTTATTCTCCTTCCGGATCACTTTTTCGTCATTTTGAGACCCGAGGGGGGTGTGGGCCGCGGCACAAGGATTGTGCGCCGCGGCACACACATCACCCAGTTGTTGCCTAAACAAACTGTACCGTGTGCCGCGGCACAAGGATTGTGCACCGCGGCACACAGCCGAGTCAGTGCCGCGGCACACTTGTCCTGGCCACGGCACACCCGTGTGGCACTTGCCGGCCAAAACCGATCACCGCGTGCGCGGCTGTGCAGTCGAGCCACGGCACACTTGAATGAGCCGCGGCACAACGAGCGGTCAGCCGACCCGAGCACAATTTTGGCTCGTGCGCGGCACAGTTTAGCTGAGCCGCGGCACACAACGCGGTCAGCGCTATATCTGCGTTTTATTCAGCGAAAATCACTCATTTCCTTCCCCTTCTTCAACCGTGCGAGAGAGAGAGAGTCTTGAGAGGGAGAGTTCCTCCATCTATCACTTAATTGTGTAGATTTCTTCATCTCTTTTCGATCGGGTGGCTCGGATTGCGGATCTAACACGTGGTTTTTGGATTTGAGTGCTTGATTCTTCAAGAGGTAAGAACTCCTTTAACCCTAGTATGATTTTGGGGAGGGTTTGGTGGTGATCTTGTGTTTTAATTCGAATTAACCGATGTTGTTATTAGATTTTGATAGTATTCTCGCGACCCATGGTTTTCTTGTTTTTGATTGGGATGAAATCCCGTTGTTATACCATTGACCGATTTCATTTCCTTATGCACTCTTGGTGTCCGATGAATTATCCCAACGGGTAGAATTAGGATTAATTCTTACCTTTCCGCATTATTGAGACTTGTGTATACCGTTATTGTGTTAGGAACGGATTTGGGAGAATTGTTCGGACCAAAATCTATTCCTTCGTTGTTTCCCTTGTTTCATCGTGTTCAAGGCAAGTACATGTATTACATTTCGTTATGTATATTGTGATTTTCGAAATGAATGATGAATGGTGATTTTTGGGTGCGTGAGTTGTGTTCCTTCCACCCGGAGTGTCCGACGGGATGTCTGGGGGTCGATACTAAGGGGTACGGCCGCGGAAGTGGACTTGGGTGCGTGTGTGATTGAACTTCCACCCGGAGTGTCCGACGGGATGTCTGGGGGTCAATACTAAGGGGTACGGCCGCGGAAGTGGTATCCCACCCGGAGTGTTCGACGGGATGTCTGGGGGTCGATACTAAGGGGTACGGCCACGGGATACCAGTTGTGATTTTGTGATATCGTGATGATTAAAAATTGATGTGATTGCCAATGTAGTATTCCGGAATATATATATATATATATATATATATATATATATGTGACAAGTGACTTATGTTTGTGATGATTGTGTAAAACCGTATTTTTGTATATAATGTTGTGTAAGTGTGTACTTGCACTAGCTATTCGAATGCTAACCCCTTAAATGGGGGAAATGCGTCTTATGCATTTCAGGTACCGGGAGAGCTGAGGAGCAGGCACGGGGCACGCACGTAAAGGATGGGATGGCTTGATGATGTGGCTCGAGTCAGTACTTTTATGTTGTGTCATTGCATTTGTCGAGTACCGGAGTTAGACTGTTTACTTTGAAACTTGGTTTAAGTCCCCTGCGTGGGCAATGAATTGGTATTTATCTTATATTCATGTACTCCGTTAAAACGTTTTGGCCGAGGCCACGGCCTTACTTACTTTTTGAATGCATCATTTGGGATTATATTGTGGTTTATGTGTCAAGTGTCAGCCTGGTAGACCTCATGAGGGTTCTACGGCGTGTAACGTCCCATTTGTGTATTGGGGTGTTACAATTACGAGATGTGGAATATGGTAAGGATTATTTTGATGAGGATTATCATCGAGTTGGTAAAGTTATGACGATAAGATTTCATTGGTAGTATTCTTATTTTGTGATTTCATTGGTATGTAATTATTGATGTGATGTGACTGTTATCATTGTTGAGTATTATGGCTGACCCCGTCGTGGGCTTTCTTTTTAGGCATTTGGAGTATCGAACCTGTAGCGGTCGTGAAGAGATGAGCTTCCCGGAGGATACTGGCTATGGCATGTGTCTGTGAATCGAGTACTTGATTAGTTGTTGTATTCCGCTGCTAGAGTATTTTTAGCTATTTGTCATTTCCGCTGGGTGAGTATTTTTAAATGCCCGTTGGTATTTGGTAACTTAAGTTATTTTGGGAAACCATTTTCTAAACTACTTTGTCGATACATTGAGTGGTGGCTTAACGTGTACTTTTGAAACTATTGAGTTTTGACGGTTTGGCCTTGTACTTTCAAATGAGAGTTTTTCGGCGGTATTGTTAAACGGGTTTTATAAAGTCTTCGAATATTTTAAAGATATTACCGTCATCGTCGTTTAGGTGTATTTGAAATGTTTGTATAAGTTCCTTTCAGCCTTGTGGGTTCCGTTTCGGGGCCCATGGTGCTGTAATATTCCCGGTTGGCTCTGGGGGTGTTACAGAATATGGTATTGGAGCTTAGGTTGAGAAAACCTAGGCTGTCGGGTCGAGTCGAGTCGTGTTTTTGTCACGTCATTTGAGTTGTCGGTTGGCAAATATTATAGCCCTGGATTTTTGCTGTTCACTCGGGCTTATGTGTTATGTGGTTTACCAGTGTGGTACTGTGGTTGTTGTAAACTTTTCCAAATGGTATTAACGTGTTTCTTCGGACAAAGATGTGTCGTATTTTGAGTTGAACTGATTTTAGAAAATGCATGTTTTGAAAATATCTATGTCGAGTATTTTCTAGAGTTGAGACATGTGCCAGTATCACGGGGAATCGTCGGCTTCATGATCTGTAAGTATTTGGATTTTTGAATTGCATTGAGGTTATTTGCAGTTATAATATTGATTTGCTTTGAGATTCGAAAGAATATTATGTGTTACGTTATGAGATAGCAGAACATAATAGTTGGGACACAACCAATGATCTTGAGAAACTGAGATTTTGGAAAATCGATGTGTCGGGTAAACTTGGAAAACGGAGTTGTGTATTTGGGAAAGATGTGGTGGATTGTTGAAAGGAGCATGTAGTCATGTTAGTTCATTTTGAAACATATGAAACCATTTTTGAACATTTGAAAATAATACTTTTCAACATTATACATTTTGAATAAACTATTTTGCTCGCTGCAATGAAAATGTATTTCCTTAAATTTATTTTGAGAGACAATATTGTTGTCTTTAAAACATGTTTCATCATGGCATAGTTGCAGTATTGTAGAATGGGATAATGATCGATGTTGCGAGTCATTTGGGGAAAATATGATTTCAACTAAGTCTCTATAATGAGATTTGGGTTCTATCGTGTGATGTTCCGACCAAATGTCAGTGGAATTGGTAACGAACCAAATTGATATACAGGAGTATGGGCATGGATAATAATTTGCATAGTTTTCATTTTAAACTTCGAAATCGTGCGGATTCGAAGAAAACTGTTATCGAATACTTGACATAAGCGAGCTGGTTTAACTTTTCAAAAATTGATTTTGTGGTCTTACAAAAATATATGTTTTGAGTTTTAAAATTCTAGAAAGAATTTCCGAAAATGGATTTTTATTGACAAGATTATATGATTTCAAGATGTTTTGAAAATGTGATTATTATGCTTACAAATGTATGCATAATGCATATCCTGTTGGAGTTCTGAATGAGACTCACGAACTGGATAACATATCGATGATACGATGAAAAGAGATTTGAACTTCAGTATGGTAGTTTGGTTATCCAGGGATGACCGGTTGGTTGAGCCGATAAGAGGAATATGATGCGTGTTGTGATTCATGTGCAGAATATGATTTTGGGACTTTGGATTTTGTAGAACCGGGGCATATGTGCTATGTTGCTCTATTGGTGTGGTAGCGTGATTTTGCTATAGTTATTTTTTACTTTTGAGCCATATTGATTGGTGTACGATTGGGTATGTTCAACGGTTTGTGACTGGTTGTTCATACGCCGAGGGGTACGTTCAACAGTCGGTTGTGTTTCGTTGAGATCCACTGTATGTGATTTGTGTAACGTTTTCAGAATTTTATTCTCTCGTATATTTGTCTCTGTGGTTCTGTGTTGATCGTGCCGGAGCTTACCGTATGAGGGTATTCTCAGTTATTGTTGATCGTTCGTTGGTAATATTTGTAATACCCGTAATTTCGATTTCCGGTAATTTCTTTTTTTCGGCGAAAGTCCGTTTTGATGACTCGCTCATGACCGTTTCGTTATTTCGAGAATGATTAATTCTGCACTTTTTGTCATCCGAGTTCGTTTCAGTATCGTTTTGTTGAGTTCCGTGCTTTTTGGCGACTTTTCCGCACTTGAGTTCGATTCTTGCGAATCTCGTTCGAAACTGCTGTTTCGAGTTTCCCGTAAGTCTGTTTAACTTTGTTAGACGTGTTGTGAACTTCGGTTTGGTTATTCGATCACCTATCGTGATTTTCGGACGTTTTGGGCCATTTTCGTAATTTCCCAAAGTTTGGGGTAATTACTTCCCGTTGTCGAATTTCGAGCCTTCGGGTGGTCGGAATCGTGTGTTCTCTTAGTGCTCGAATTCGTCTTTGCGAGTACTTCGTAACCGTATCTTCGATTCGTATTCAGGTTCGGGTTTCGAGGTCGTTCGGGCCGTCGGAGTTGGCCCGGCAGTCATGGCCGGCGATTTGGGCCAGTGCCAGCATGCGCATTACGGCCGGTAGTGCTCGGCGATTACGTCGTAAGGCGGTTACATACGTAAGGCCACGGCGTGCGTGCGTAACGTTTCGGCATTTCTAGGCGATGAGTCGGCCATGGCGATTCGTCGTAAGCCGTGGCCGATTACGTCGTAAGGCGGCCGTGACAGCTTTATTTAAGGCCCTGCAATCGGGTTTTTCACCCATTTTCTCATTCTCTTCCTTCTCTTCCGCGGATGGAGGTGTGGGAATCATGGAAGGATGTTGTTTGACAATCAATCCATGAAGTCTTGGAGTTCATATCATCAATCATCCATCCTATAACATCCTCCGATCTACCGAATCAGGTCAGATTTCCTAGAAATCTAATTTTGGGGAATTTGGGTGTTTTGGTTGTTTTCATGCGTTTTAATCCGATTTAACTTAGGATTGTGATGGATTGATGATTATTTTGATGTGTTATATCTTTTACCTTATTATTCCATGGTTGGATCGTATCGATTCGTTGTTTTGGTCGAGTTCTTGATCGACGCCTTGAAGGTGTCCGATAGAATGTCATAGAGGGGTTTTCGGTCGTTCTATGATTATCCTTCCTCGTATGATTGTTGATTTATGGATTATATGATGTTAGGGTTGAGTTTCTTGCGAAGAAACCGTGTTGAACCCTTCCGTTCGTTGTCGTCTTCCTTTTCGTTAGCATCGGGCGTTCCGAAGCTTCCCAGTTGAGCCGTGTCCGTTCGCGGTTCCGTGCTCGTGGTATCGAGGCAAGTACCTTGTCCATATAATTCTTGTTTTGTGGATATGATAATTGGTGATCGTCTAAATGTGTTTGTTTGGTCATTTGAAAATTATTTTCAAAAGATTCGGCTAGCCTTGTTAAAGGCTCTCTTTCAAAACGCGTGTGTTTTGTAATTGTGTGGGTCATAAGTGACTACGTGGATCCTTTGTATATGTTTGGATTTTATGTGGTGCTTAATAATGCGTGTGTACGTGTATGGCTTCATTTCAGTGTATTGCGGTTTTGACATGATGTGATGTTAGTTGTTACTCCTTTGAAAGGGGGTTGCGATGCTTAATTTTGTTTGGATTGATAATCGATTATTGTTGTGTGCTTGTTATACGTGATGTGCCTCCGGTTAGGATTGTTGAATCTCCGGGATCCATACTTGCTAGTATGGGTCGGGCGAGACCGTAGGGTTGTCCAATCGGGTATGTCTTGCGGGGACTCCGAGGTTCGTGGCTTGTTAGCCCGATGCCGAGATAACTTATGGGGTTATCATCGGGTACGTCGTGCGGGGACTCCGAGGTTCGTGGCTTGTTAGCACGATGACGGTATAACTTATGGTTGTGATTTGGTTGTGATGTACGTGTCATGGGTTATCTAATCGGGTATGTCTTGCAGGGACTCCGAGGTTCGTGGCTTGTTAGCCCGATGCCGGGATAACTAGTGGGGTTATCATCGGGTACGTATTGCGGGGACTCCGAGGTTCGTGGCTTGTTAGCCCGATGCCGGGATAACTTATGGTTGTGATTTGTGTGTGACTTGTTTCGCTAGCCAGCTCGGGAGGGTCCTTCGAGGCCTCGAGTGGGATTTGTGGCTTCGTCCCGGTCCTAGGCGATGCGCGTGCGCGATTATGTTTTGTTGATTTTTATGTCCGTCGAGGACACGTGATGTTGGGCTCTGGCTTGTGAATTGTTGTCGGTTTTCTATTTGCGAAAACAAAACCTTTGGGCTGTGACCCTGTTGATTTTGGAAAGAGAAGGATTTGATAATCCTAAATTGTTTTCTATTAAAACTCCCGAGGACATTTTAAACCGTTTGCAAACCATTCTCGTTATTTGTGATCTTTCGGATGTAGAAAGTTTTACTCAAACTCTTGCCTCGGGAAGGATTCGTTTCGTTGTATTTGAATCTTTGAGGATTCCTAGTTATTGTTATTCTTGGAACTTGAATTATATGGCTCGTATTTGCACTTTGTATTTGCACTAGCAAAATAGTGGAGTTTTGCTAACCCCCGAGTATTCGGGGGGTGGATGTCTGTATTGCATTCAGGTTTTGGAGCAGAGCACAGGGTCGGCATGAAGGATGATGAAAGATGAACGATATTAATCACACGAGGACCCGTTGATGTCGTATTGGTTTAGTTGTATTTTATTTCCGCTGCAGTATTTTTCCCCGTTGTACGGGAGCATTTTGTATTCGACCCCTGCGTGGGCATGTAATGTGTTAGAGTTGTATGTTTTTATTGAAAGGCCAAATCGGTCTACTGAGTCTTTTTAGCCTTAAAGGCATTGTCGAGTTGTTCGATTGTTGTTACCAGCCTGGTAGATCCTTGAGGAAAGGGTCTACGGCGTGTAATATCCCTGAGTGGATTGGGGGTGTTACATAAATGGTAACAGAGCTTAGGTGGTGGAAACCTAGGCTTTCGGGTCAGTGGTGTCTGTTGAGTTTTGTCTCGTCGGATTTTGTCTGACTGAGTCGTGTCGCGACGCGTCGTCTGAGTTTATTGGTCGTGATTAGTATTGTGGGGCGATCATCATCTTCGTGCGACCTGTGGCTGTAAGTATCCCTTCTTTGTGTTGTGCCTCGTGTGACACGAGCTACTTTTATGATTATTTGTTCAGTGGCGGAATCCTCTTATGGATTTTGATTTCTTGATATGTGGTTATTTGACCCTCATATTTCGTTCATATGAGGAGTAGTGTTGCTGGATTGTGCATGTTGAACTGTATTTCTTTTATCCGCTGCGTGAGTTCTTTTGTAATGGCTTTCGGTATTTTACCGACTGAGTTTTATTTCGAAAACCGATTCCCTTAACCGAGTTTTTGGCATTATGGCCTTGATCGTTTTGGCGAAATTCTTATGACGGTATTTAGTATTTTGTAAATGGCTTTTGTGAGTTTTTGAAATATTACCGTCATCGGCCTTTTTGGCATTTTTGTAAATGGTTTTATCCTGGTGGGTTCCGGCGCGGGACCCACGGCGCTATAATGATCCGTGTAATTACCTGACATTTTTGGGCATTCTAGCCCATTGAATTATTTTTGAAAACCTTGAGTATCTTAGAAAACAAATTTCGAGACGTACTTTTAAAATGAATTATTTTCTCGTGGTACATCCAAGGTGCCACAATATGTTTCAAATTCTTCTACCCCGAGGACCAAAATATTTTGAGATATTTTCAATGTTTTAGAAATATTTTTTTTTAGACCCGAGGGTCGAATATTCTGAAAGTTTTTCACTAAGAGAAAGTGTCCTCATTTTTATCAAATGCGAAATGGTTCTCCAAAGTCTCGATAATGGTGTTTGTACTACTTTTTGTAAGGTGATACTCAAGATCTACCGGTGTTTCCAAATTGTTTTCAAAAAGGTGGTTTTCGTTTTTAAAACCTATCATTCCTGTTTGCGGACCGGAAATGCATGTATGGTTTTCGAACTTTAGTTACGGTGTTAACCCCGAATTGTGATTGAATTGGTGGCATGAGCGTCTAGTCGTTCGCCATGCATATGTTTTGTTAGCCCTTTGTGGGAGGTATGATGACGATCTTTATTGTTATCATTTTATGGTGGCTTGCGTGTTATCGCACCTGTGCGAGCTGTTAGAGCTTGGGTTTATATGATTGTGTACATCTGTGATTGTTTCATGATGTTTGTAATTATGTGCTGGTTATTGTTCGGGCCATTAAGGTCGCCGAACGATAATGTCGTTGCTGTAGTGTTTGTGTGTGTATTAATTTACAATGGTAATCGTTGTATATGATATGTGTTATGATTCCTTGTTGTGCTGAGTTGGCATCTCCGCTATGTTGTTTTGCGAAGTTATGCCCCATTGTATCTAGCATTTGTATTTTCGGTATGCCGATCCGAGGCATTTCAACCGTGATGTTCCGGGGCATGCTCGTGTAAATTGTCCTTCTCGTCGGTAACACATTTCAAGTGTGGACTCGAGGGACACCGAATTAATTTTTGCGGATTGGCTACCGAGACTTTCGGAGTTCGCGCTTCAGCTCAGTTATCAGAATCGACTTTGAGAGGCCTTCGAAGGATGTTTCTATCGGTTGCTTGTTGTGTCGTCACCTTGATTTTGTTGTTGTGAGTTGCGGAGACGACACTTCTTTTAGAAGAGGTTGAATGTAATGCCCGTATCATTTTTGACTTCCGCATTTTTTCTCTCTCTGAAGTCTATCGACTCGCTCGTGTTCGTTGATACTTTCTGAACTTGTTCTGTATTTCGGTTTAAATCGTTCGAGCAGTGTGATCTCGTTTTGGGTCGGTCTGGTTATCGCTGTGACTTTTCCGATTCCGGTTCGATTCTTGTGAACCTTGTTTGGAAGTAACATCTTTTGGTTCTACTAGTTCTTTTATTCGAAGTGGATCAGATTTTGAACTTCTGTATTTTCGACTCTGTCGACTCGTTTATGTTCGTTGATATTTTCTGAGCTTGTCGTGTCCCTGGCTTTTGTTGATCGAACGAGTGTGGTACTATTTCAGAATAACTCGTTTGACGTTGTGACTATTCAATTGATATTCCCTTTCCTGTAGATCTCATGTGAATGCACATCTTGTTGCTTTCACCGGATCATATATTGTCTCGAGTCGAGATGTGAACCTTGGAGTTGTTGTTTGAACCTTATTGTTCTTCGTGATTCGAACATGATTGTTCGATTTTTGTTGTCTCGATCGTTGTGGTTCAATCGTTTGATTGATTGGCTTTTGTTGATCTCGTTTCGTGATTGTTGAACGTTCAGACTCCTTTGTAATTCCCTTAAGTTCGGGAAATTAGTCTCATTTTCGATCTTCCAACCCTTGGGCGGTGGAATTCCGTATTTGTTCACCGATTTGGCTCACGTTTTTATTTATGTACCGTTGGGTTGGTCAATCATATTGATTTTCGTTCGTTGTGTTTTGTGATTGTTCGGATAATCGACTCGATTGTATTATCTGTTTGATGACGCTTGTCACTTGTTGGTTTTATTATGTCTCTACCGGTGGCGTTGTGTTGGTCGTCGTGGAGCGTGTTTTCACACAGTATATTCCTTTGCGTTGTTTGTAACGTTTCGCCGTTGTGTGTTAGTTACGCATTTTTTTGTATCTTGTCGAGTTTTCCTGGCGGGGATATTGCTTCTCCCTACTTGTTTTAAGTTTCGGGATGAAACTTCTTTTAAGGAGCGTAGAATGTAATACCCGTAATTTCGATTTCCGGTAATTTCTTTTATTTCGGCGAAAGTCCGTTTTGACGACTCGTTCATGACCGTTTCGTCATTTCGAGAATGATTAATTCTGCACTTTTTGTCATCCGAGTTCGTTTCAGTGTCGTTTTGTTGAGTTCCGTGCTTTTTGGCGACTTTTCCGAACTTGAGTTCGATTCTTGCGAATCTCGTTGGAAACTGCTGTTTCGAGTTTCCCATAAGTCCGTTTAACTTTGTTAGACGTGTTTTGCACTTCGGTTTGGTTATTCGATCACGTATCGTGATTTTCGGACATTTTGGGCCATTTTCGTAATTTCCCAATGTTTGGGGTAATTACTTCCCGTTGTCGAATTTCGAGCCTTCGGGTGGTCGGAATCGTGTGTTCTCTATGTGCTCGAATTCATCTTTGCGAGTACTTCGTAACCGTATCTTCGATTCGTATTCAGGTTCGGGTTTTGGGGTCGTTCGGGCCGTCGGAGTTGGCCCCGGCCGAGTCATGGCAGGCGATGCAGGCCAGCCGGCGATTCTGGCCGGTAGTGCTCAGCGATTCGTACGTAAGGCGATTACGTCGTAAGGCCACGGCTTAACGTGCGTAACGTTCCGGCATTTCTAGGCGGTGAGTCGGCCATAGCGATTACGTCGTAAGCCGGCGATTACGTCGTAAGGCGGCCGTGACAGCTTTATTTAAGGCCTGATCGGTTTTTCACCCATTTTCTCATTCTCTTCCTTCTCTTCCGCGGCTGGAGGTGTGGGAATCATGGAAGGATGTTGTTTGACAATCAATCCATGAAGTCTTGGAGTTCATATCATCAATCATCCATCCTATAACATCCTCCGATCTACCGAATCAGGTCAGATTTCCTAGAAATCTAGTTTTGGGGAATTTGGGTGTTTTGGTTGTTTTCATCTGTTTTAATCCGATTTAACTTAGGATTGTGATGGATTGATGATTATTTTGATGTGTTATATCTTTTACCTTATTATTCCATGGTTGGATCATATCGATTCGTTGTTTTGGTCGAGTTCTTGATCGACGCCTTGAAGGTGTCTGATAGAATGTCATAGAGGGGTTTTCGGTCGTTCTACGATTATCCTTCCTCGTATGATTGTTTATTTATGGATTATATGATGTTAGGGCTGAGTTTCTTGCGAAGAAACCGTGTTAAACCCTTCCGTTCGTTGTCGTCTTCCTTTTCGTTAGCATCGGGAGTTCCGAAGCTTCCCGATTGAGCCATGTCCGTTCGCGGTTCCGTGCTCGTGGTATCGAGGCAAGTACCTTGTCCATATAATTCTTGTTTTGTGGATATGATAATTGGTGATCGTCTAAATGTGTTTGTTTGGTCATTTGAAAATTATTTTCAAAAGATTCGGCTAGCCTTGTTAAAGGCTCTCTTTCAAAACGCGTGTGTTTTGTAATTGTGTGGGTCGTAAGTGACTACGTGGATCCTTTGTATATGTTTGGATTTTATGTGGTGCTTAATAATGCGTGTGTACGTGTATGGCTTCATTTCAGTGTATTGCGGTTTTGACATGATGTGATGTTAGTTGTTACTCCTTTGAAAGGGGGTTGCGATGCTTAATTTTGTTTGGATTGATAATCGATTATTGTTGTGTGCTTGTTATACGTGATGTGCCTCCGGGTAGGATTGTTGAATCTCTGGGATCCATACTTGCTAGTATGGGTCGGGCGAGACCATAGGGTTGTCCAATCGGGTATGTCTTGCGGGGACTCCGAGGTTCGTGGCTTGTTAGCCCGATGCCGAGATAACTTATGGGGTTATCATCGGGTACGTCTTGCGGGGACTCCGAGGTTCGTGGCTTGTTAGCACGATGCCGGGATAACTTATGGTTGTGATTTGGTTGTGATGTACGTGTCATGGGTTATCCAATCGGGTATGTCTTGCGGGGACTCCGAGGTTCGTGGCTTGTTAGCCCGATGCCGGGATAACTTATGGTTGTGATTTGTGTGTGACTTGTTTCGCTAGCCAGCTCGGGAGGGTCCTTCGAGGCCTCGAGTGGGATTTGTGGCTTCGTCCCGGTCCTAGGCGATGCGCATGCGTGATTATGTTTTGTTGATTTTTATGTCCGTCGAGGACACGTGATGTTGGGCTCTGGCCTGTGAATTGTTGTCGGTTTTCTATTTGCGAAAACAAAACCTTTGGGCTGTGACCCTGTTGATTTTGGAAAGAGAAGGATTTGATAATCTTAAATTATTTTCTATTAAAACTCCCGAGGACATTTTAAACCGTTTGCAAACCGTTCTCGTTATTTGTGATCTTTTGGATGTAGAAAGTTTTACTCAAACTCTTGCACGGGAAGGATTCGTTTCGTTGTATTTGAATCTTTGAGGATTCCTAGTTATTGTTATTCTTGGAACTTGAATTATATGGCTCGTATTTGCACTTTGTATTTGCACTAGCAAAACAGTGGAGTTTTGCTAACCCCCGAGTATTCGGGGGGTGGATGTCTGTATTGCATTCAGGTTTTGGAGCAGAGCACAGGGTCGGCATGAAGGATGATGAAAGATGAACGATATTAATCACACGAGGACCCGTTGATGTCGTATTGGTTTAGTTGTATTTTATTTCCGCTGCAGTATTTTTCCCCGTTGTACGGGAGCATTTTATATTCGACCCCTGCGTGAGCATGTAATGTGTTAGAGTTGTATGTTTTTATTGAAAGGCCAAATCGGTCTACTGAGTATTTTTAGCCTTAAAGGCATTGTCGATTTGTTCGATTGTTGTTACCAGCCTGGTAGATCCTTGAGGAAAGGGTCTACGGCGTGTAATATCCCTGAGTGGATTGGGGGTGTTACAATATTGAGTTTATCATGTGGATGATATTCTCGGTTGTGTTTTGACCTTTGGTTGGTCGTATTGGAGTTTATCATGTCGATGATATTTCCGTTTAATTTATTGGTTGATCATTGTTGGTGATCGTATGAGCGTTCGGACTTTGTGTCGATGTTTCGAGATTTGTTACTACTGTTTTGGGCAATTGTTTCACATATGTATCGTGTATTATTGGTTTTTATGACGATTGGGACTTGATTGTGTAAATAGGCAGACACGCTTTGACACGGATGGATTATTCCATAACTGAGTTAGAACGATGTATTTTATTGAAATATGTGAAATTGTGATGGTAAGCGTATTGAGGCTTTGCAGTGGGGTCATTTGTTAGTATCGCATGAGATCATAGACTTCATGCATTTGTAAGTATACTGTTTTGGTTATTTGTTAATGATTTAAGATTGACCGGTTTCGTGATGATTCTGGATATTGTGGTTGAACTTTTGATTGTGACCGGATTGCAAGTTTCAAGGACGAAACTTATTTAAAGTGGGGTATAATGTAATATCCTGAATTTCTACTATGACTGTTTAATGTTATTTTATCTGAATTATATTGTACAGTGTGAGATCTGTACAGTATGGATAAAATAATTGAAGGACTCAGACATCGGTATTGGTATAATTGTCGGACTTGGTCGACAATTGCATTTGAGGATATTGTGTATCGTATGAGAATGTTATTGGGACGAGTATATGTATTCAGTATGCCGTATGTTCGTATTTTGTATGTCGAGACGTTGGACAAGAATAGTTGTAAATGGCCAAGTACAGCCACGTTAGCGCACGCTACGATGTATACTTAGCGCATGCTAAGTGATTTGAATTACGTACGCTAAGGAGGAACCCTAACGTGTAACACCCCCGTGATATACAGTGACATTACAGCGCCGTAGATTCTCTTTGGGAGAACCTACCAGGCTAATATACATAAAACGCATTAAAATTAACAAACCACAACATTCACTTAGTTAAAAGGACAAACTGTCTCCAATACGACATAAGTTACAAAACCAAATAACACATTGTCCCATAGGATCACAACTGATACAACAGTCCACAGCTGATACAACAGCACCATTCACAATAAAAACAACTCATCGACACCACATGATAGTACCCGCGTGAGTACAAATCCAAGACACAACTACGACTTTGACCAAATGACCACCAACTCAAAATAGTACACGATATCAAGGCTGCCCACCTAGCTCGTATCCACCATGTACTGGCTCCCTCACTGGACCTAAACCTGAATACACAACAAGTATATCCATCCCCAAAGGGGTCAGCAAAATGCCGGTGCAAGTACAACGATTACAGAAAATGTACAACCAATGAATATTCAACAAAAATCACAATGCCATCACAAATATTCCGGAATACAATGCCATAATCATCATCACAAGATAACCTCCCGAGTTGTACTGGCCCTGTACCCATACGGAATACACACCCCAGAGAGTCCTCGTCAGGCCCTCCCCGATGTACAACCCAACCGAGTGATCCGTAGAACTCGAAGTCTAATAGGATCCCAGGGGACCCTCGCTGGTTTTACTCGGCTCACACAAGCTCAATAAATACATGGCACAAATCGTATATTTTCTCAAAATCACAATTTTTACATATTCACACAAAGTACAATAAACGTAATCAAAGTACTTGCCTTAATTGGAAACGATACGAGAATAATGAACGGAAAGATGTACGGTCCAAACCCCTTCAATGATTCAATCCTAGTTCAACAAAATACCGAATCAAATACCATACTATGAAAACGGAAGGATTCACCCTAAGTTTTGCCCTTAGGGACCTTTATTCAAACACTACGAAGACAACATAGCTCGAATCCAAACTACAGAGGATAACTTGGGATTTAATCTGTGAACTTGGATAAAAATGAAGGATTATGATTACAACATCATAATCTAGCACAAATCTGAGCTAAAATAGATTAGAATCGAAGATCTCAACAAAAAAACCCAAAAATATGAAGAACTAGTGTTCAAGCGGATTTTACCTTGATTTGGACGGTGGAAGTTGATTAGATGTTGATAACTTGGTGTTAGGAACTCAAAAATGTTGTTGGATGATGAAATCCGACCAAAACCTGCACTCTTATACGCTCAAAAACACTCAGCCTCCGGAGGAGGAGAAGGAAGGGAAGAAAATGATGATTCTGAGCCTGCCCAACATATATATACTGCGGGGAAACTAGCGCACGCTACGGCTAAATATTAGCGTGCGCTAACGGGCCTGACAGGCAGTACATAACCCACTGTCTGACTTCGGTAGCCCGCGCTACTCAGAAATATTAGCGCGCGTTATCGAACGAGGCTAGCGCGCGCTAAACCCGAAATATAGCGTGCGCTACCTGCTATCGCCCGCAGTCCAGAAACAATCTGCCCTCACTGCCCTGCCGACCTAGCGCGCATTACCAACCTTTAACGTACGCTAACACACCTGTAATAGCGTATGTTAGTCCTCCATTAGCGTGCATTAATGCCTCAGTCCAGAGTCCAGAAAGCTCACTGCCAGCGGGCCTAACGCGCGCTAATGCACAAGAGTAGCGTGCGCTACTCGCACCTGGTTAGCGTGCGCTATCAGTGTAGTCTAGCGCGCGCTAACTGCTACCATCCAACATAAAATTCGCAAAATCCGTCCAGAACGAACACAATCCGAAAATCACAAAATTCAATGATTATCAATCATGAATATACCAATATCAATCATCATGTCCCTCAAATACAAATAACCACAATACAATAAGACAAAAACGACACACGTGAAATACACGGTTATTACACCCTTACCCCCTAAAAAGAAGTTTCGGCCCAAAACTTAAGATTCGAAAAGCTCAGGGTAACGGGAACGCATATTTTCTTCAGTCTCCCATGTGGCTTCCTCAACTCCATGTTTAGACCATTGGACCTTAACCAACGGAATCACTTTCCGTCGCAACTGTTTCACTCGGCACTCCAATATGGATACTGGTTGTTCTTCATATGTGACATCATCATTAAATTCAATCTCTTTAAAGTTAATAACATGGCTGGGACCGGGAACATACTTACTTAGTTGCAAAACATGGAATACATTATGAACGTGACTAAGCATCGGAGGCAACGCTAGTCGATACGCTACATCACCTGCCTTGTCTAGGATCTTGAAGGGGCCAATATAATGAGAACTAAGCTTCCCCTTCTTACCAAACCGAAGAACTCCATGAGTCGGCGATACTTTCAACAACACGTGGTCTCTCGACTGGAACTCTAACAGTCGACAATGAACGTCGGCATATGACTTTTGTCGACTCTGAGTGGTCAACAACCTTTGTCGAATAGCTGCAACTTTCTCCTATGTTTGAACCACCAAATCCGGTTCTACTACAAGTAACTCGTATGGTTCATCTCAACAGATTGGCGATCTACACCGTCTTCCGTATAATGCTTCAAACGGAGTCATTCCAATCAAACTATGCCAACTATTATTATACACAAATTCGATCAATGGTAAATGAGTCTCCCAATCTTCTTTCCAATCCAACTCACAAGCCCTCAACCTGTCTTCCAGCATTTGGATCGTTCTCTCCGACTGTCCGTCCGTCTGGGGATGATAAGTTGTGCTAAAATTCAGTATGGTACCGAGTGCTCGATGTACCGCTTGCCAAAAATGTGACACAAAGCGCCCATCGCGATCAGACACAATGCTCTTTGGGGTACCATGGAGTCTCACAATCTCAGCAACGAATAGCCGAGCCAACCTCTCCGGTCCCCAAGTATCTCTAATGCCCAGAAAGTGAGCGGATTTGGTTAACCGATCAACGATTACCCAAATCATATTCACTCTGGTTTGCGTCCTTGACATTCCCACAATAAAATCCATCGCGATATCTTCCCATTTCCATTCCGAAATTGGTAGCGGTTGCAACTTACCGGCAGGTCTCTAATGCTCCGCTTTAACCTGCTGACAAGTCAAGCATTTCGACACGAACTCCGTTACATCTTTCTTCATGTTCGGGCACCAAAATTTTTTCTTCAAGTCCTTATACATTTTACTCATACCCGGATGAATCGAGTACGGAGTAGAATGTGCTTCATTCAAAATCACTTGTTTGAGATCATCCCGCTTAGGCACACAAGTTCTACCTATAAATCGAAGAACTCCGTCTTCATCAATTAAGAATCCAGGAACTTTTCCTGTAACAATGTCTTTCCGAAGCTGCACAAATGAAAGATCATCTAACTGTTTGGACTTAATATCTTCCATCACGGAGGACGTAATCTCAAGGAAACGTAACTGTCCCTGAGTTCTATGAGGCCAAACTTCAATTTCCAAATCAATCAACTCTCATCTGAGCTTCGGTTGAATGGTAAGTAATTCCAACTTCTGCAACACGACTGACTTGTGGCTTAATGCATCGGCAACGACATTCGCTTTACCTGGATGGTAAAGAATATCAAGATCATAATCTTTAAGCAATTCCAACCATCGATGCTGGCGCATATTAAGATCCTTCTGAGTGAATATATACTTCAAGCTCTTATGATCCGTATACACTCGATAAGAAGAACCATACAAATAATGCCTCCAAATTTTTAATGCAAACACCACAACGGCTAACTCCAGGTCGTGGGTGGGATAATTCATCTCGTATGGCTTTAATTGTCGAGACGCATAAGCCACTACTCTCTTATTTTGCATCAACACACAACCCAATCCTTGTTTAGAAACATCACTATAAATAACGAAACCTTCCGTCCCTTGCGGTAAGGCTAGAATTGGTGACATAGTCAATTGCTTTTTCAACTTGTCAAAACTCTTCTGACACTCATCACCCCACTCAAACTTATGTGTCTTCTGCAAAAGCCGAGTGAGTGGTTGAGCAATTTTCGAGAATTCATCGACAAATCGACGATAATAACCAGCTAATCCCATGAAGCTCCGAACTTCCTTAACATTCCTTGGGGGTTCCCAAGCTAAAATCGCTTCAACCTTCTGAGGATCTACCCGAATACCATAGGCTGATATAATGTGTCCCAGAAAAGCAACTTCTCTAAGCCAGAACTCGCACTTAGAAAATTTAGCATAAAGCTTATCAGCCCACAAAATACTCAATGCAATCCTCAAGTGTTCGGCATGCTCTATTTCACTCTTGGAATAGATTAAGATATCGTCAATAAACACCACCACAAATTTATCGAGATATTCGATAAATGTTTTGTTCATAAGTTGCATAAACGCTGCCGGAGCATTTGTTAAACCGAATGGCATAACTACGAATTCGTAATGTCCATACCTCGTTCAAAATATCGTTCTGGGAATATCTGAATCCCGAATTTGTAGCTGATAATATCCCGACCTCAAGTCAATCTTGGAGAAAACCGTAGCCCCTTGTAATTGATCAAATAGATCATCGATTCTTGGCAACGGGTACTTGTTTTTGATAGTGAGTTTATTCAACTCACGATAGTTAATACATAGCCGTAAGGATCCATCTTTCTTCTGTACGAACAATACCGGTGCACCCCATGGCGACATACTAGGCCGAATATAACCTTTGTCCAGCAGTTCACCCAATTGTTTCTTCAATTCTAACATTTCTGATGGGGCCATTCTGTATGGTGCCTTGGATATTGGCACCACATTGGGCTCTAGTTCGATAACGAACTCCACTTCACGATGTGGCGGCAATCCCGGCAAATCATCCAGAAATACATCTGGAAATTTGTTCACAATTGGAATAGAAGATAACTGAACTCCGTCAACTTCTGTCTTTATTGCGTAACACCAATAGTCGGTACAACCTTGGTTCAACAATTTCACAGCCTTCATAGCTCGATTAATCTTCCCAGTAGTATCAGGTTTCTGTCCTTCAAAAACATATTCTGCACCATCCTGATCAATGATCAAAATTATCTTTCGACGATAATCCATTACTGCTCGATGGTGATTTAACAAATTATCACCAAGAATTAAATCTTATACCTTCATATCTATAACAATCAAGTCAGTTGGCCAATATCTACCACCGATGGTTACAGGACAATTGACAATCTCTCAATCCCCAACTATCCTTTCCCCACTCGGCAGTCCAACGATAAAAGGTTCACATGCAGAGAGACCAATAAGGCCCAGACGATTCACACAAGACAATGATATAAAGGAATGAGTAGCTCCAGAATCAAATAATACATCTACCGGGTGCGTACGAATATAAACAATACCTGACGTAGTTGCAGCCCCTACGTCGTCAGTCCGCCTCATCTCATAAAATCGGGGTGGAGCTGATCCAATGCTAGAGGCATCCTTATGCTCGGTATTGCCTCTACCGCATCCAACACTCGTAGTGGGATGACTTGAGACAGTGCCAGCTGAAATAGGGGATGGCTTGGCAAGTATTCTACTCGCTTTCTCACAATAGGACGCCCGTTGTCCCTGCTTTCCACACGTAAAACAAGTAAGAGGGTGCGATGGACAATGGGAATTGATATGACCAGGAATTCCACAATTAAAACAAACTTTCGGCGCTCCTCCACTGGGTTGTGGAGAACCAACGGAAGATTGCACAGAGGGTTGAGGTTTATGCGATTCGCTGCCTCGAAAACTACCAGAAATTTTCAGTTTCTTCGAACTCAAAACCGTAGGAGCTGGAACTGACACCATCTCATAAGCAAACACTCTGTCCTGATATTCCCTCAAAGTAGTACACCCAAGGCCCGCCATATACTTTCGGACCTCCGGTATCATCCTTGCGTCGAAATGAAGTATCTTGTCTATCTCATCCTTAACCCGATCTTGAACATACACTAATTGCTTGTTGTATGTCTTGATTGCCTCGGAAATAGGAACGTCCTCGGGTTGAGCTCTGAAAAATTTACTGACTCTTGCTAATTGTACCAGCGCTGGACAATACTGAGCTTACATTAGTCCTCTAAATTCTTTCCAAGTGACGTCACGGTATCTGGGCTTAACAGCTCTCCACCAATCCAACGCGTCATCAACCATCAGATATTGAGCAATTGGGACTCTTTTGGCTTCAGGGCAGCTAATACCGTCAAATATCTTTTCCAGCTCGACTAACCAATGATCCCAGTTGTTCTCATCACCGGAACCATCGAATCTAGAAGGGTTCATCTTCATAACTTCCTGAAGCCACCGATCCTCAACCGTCCTGCCAGTATTAATATTCTGCACCACTTGGGCCAGTTGGTGCACCTGCGTTACGACTTGTTGAAGAACGTTAGGCACTTCGGCCTCCGAACCTCTGTCTGAACCTCCCGAAGGAATCGGGTCTGATCTAGTTGCAGAATGAGATGCCGATTCTGAAACGGACCTCTCGGACTCAGACACTACTACTCTGCCATGGCCTCGGCCACGGCCGCGTTGGTGGATAGCTCTACCTATCGGCATACTGAGGAATAAAAATGGTTCAACAAGGAAACGATTACAATAATAGATTGCACAATGACGAAGATAAGTACTTCCGAAGGAAAGAAGCAACCAACATCCGAAGAGTATTCCAGCACAGGCAACACGGGGTGGTAGCATGCCAATGATATCGTAGACAACGACTGACTCAATTTAACATACCCAAAAACACCGACAGCCTAGGTATCCACAAACCTAAGGCTCTGATACCATATACTGTAACACCCCCGTGATATACGGTGACATTACAGCGCCATAGATTCTCTTTAGGAGAACCTACCAGGCTAATATACATAAAACTCATTAAAATTAACAAACCACAACATTCACTTAGTTAAAAGGACAAATTGTCTCCAATACGACATAAGTTACAAAACCAAATAACACATTGTCCCGTATGATCACAACTAATACAACAGTTCACAACTGATACAACAGCACCATTCACAATAAAAACAACTCATCGACAACACATGATCTAGCATCATAATCTAGCACAAATCCGTAAACTTGGAGAAAAAGGAAGGATTATGATTACAGCATCATAATCTAGCACAAATCTGAGCTAAAATAGATTTGAATCGAAGATCTTAACAAAAAAACCCAAAATATGAAGAACTAGGGTTCAAGCGGATTTTACCTTGATTTGGACGGTGAAAGTTGATGAGATGTTGATATCTTGGTATTAGGAACTCAACAATGTTGTTGGATGATGAAATCCGACCAAAACCTGCACTGTTATACGCTCAAGAACACTCAGCCGCTGGAGGAGGAGAAGGAAGGGAAGAAAATGACGATTCTGAGCCTGCCCAGTATATATATATATATATATATATATATATATAGTGGGGGGAACTAGCGCACACTACGGCTAAAAATTAGCGTGCGCTAACGGGCTTGACAGGCAGTACGGAACCCACTGTCTGACTTCGGTAGCGCGCGCTACTCAGAAATATTAGCGCGCATTATCGAACGAGGCTAGCGCGCGCTAAACCCGAAATATAGCGTGCGCTACCTGCTATTGCCCGCAGTCCAGAAACAATCTGCCCTCACTGCCCTGCCGACCTAGCGCGCATTACCAACCTTTAACGTACGCTAACACACACGTAATAGCATACGCTAGTCCTCCATTAGCATGCGTTAATGCCTCAGTCCAGTGTCTAGAAAGATCACTGCCCAGCGGGCCTAACGCATGCTAATACACAAGAGTAACGTGCGCTACTCGCACCTGGTTAGCGTGCGCTATCAATGCAGTCTAGCGCGCGCTAACTGCTACAATCCAGCATAAAATTCTCAAAATCCAGCCAAAACGAACACAATCCGAAAATCACAAAATTCAATGATTATCAATCATGAATATACCAATATCAATCATCATGTCCCTCAAATACAAATAACCACAATACAACAAGATAAATCCAAAACGACACACGTGAAATACACGGTTATTACATAACGTATGTAAGGCATTCTGGATAAGGTTCGGAATGTGGCCGATAGGTAGGCCCAGACTGATTATTATCGGCATTTAGCGCACGCTAAGCATAAGTAAGTAGCGCATGCTAAATGTAAATCAGACAAAGGAATCTTGGCTTTGTCAGGTTACTTTTGGCGTGTGGACCCCAGGCATCTTCGGGGAAGGTGCAGATTATCGGGTCAACAAAGAATGGCGCACGCTATTGTTGGAGAATAGCGCACGCTGCCGAGCATTTCACTATAGCAAGTCAACGCCTGTATTACGTACGTTATTGTATGGGCATTACGTACGTAAGCTGATGTGCGAAGCAAGGCAGTAGCCTTTGAACTTTGATAGCGCACGCTATTGATAAGTGGTAATTTTACCACATTTTTCTAGGATTTTATACTAGG
This sequence comes from Orobanche coerulescens, assembly GCA_033398695.1. Taxonomy (NCBI): domain Eukaryota; kingdom Viridiplantae; phylum Streptophyta; class Magnoliopsida; order Lamiales; family Orobanchaceae; genus Orobanche; species Orobanche coerulescens. The sequence goes on along the minus strand of CM065801.1, from coordinate 197,510,167 downwards.
TTTTTATCTCGTTTCGTGATTAATGTGCTCGTATTTGGCTTATTTATGATTAGTCGAGCCGTATTACGCGTTTGGGTTGGTTTTAGTGTGTTTGCAGGTTTTTAGAGCCAAAAGGACCCAAAACGAGACAAAGGACCGAGAGTCGAGTCAAACAGACGGAAGAAACGGATTTTTGCAAGAGACAGACGAACCTATCGGGCCAGCCTATCGGCCGATAGGTGCGTCCGAAAGGTGTTCCTGCCCTATCAAGTGAAGTCGACCGACGAACCAACTATCGGCCCAGCCTATCGGCCGATAGGTGCGGCCGATAAAGCTCGTGAGTTCTCGAATTTTGACGGATTTTGACTCTTTTGGATAGATTTTGTTTCCTAGATTAGGGCTAATCGGGAGTTTAACTCCCATAGGCTATATACACCCCCTCCTAGACCTAGTTTTACGATCTTTCATCATTTTTTTCATCTTTTATCATCTTGAGCATAATTTTACATCTTTTTGGCAAGATTAATTTCTTGGAGACGAGACTTTTTGAAGGAAGCAATTATTAT